>JAFVLL020031563.1:0-19031 GCA_021397915.2 Tor tambroides
GAGATAGTGAAAGAAGAACGGTTTCTGTAAAGGAAACCAAGCTTGGCCTTAACCTTAGATTGTAGCTTTGATATATGAATGGAAAAAGAAAGTGAAGTTTCCAACCAGATGCCCAAGTACTTGTATTCAGTGACTTGTTCTAAAATGGTCCCATTGCAGGTGGCAATGTTAAGGGCAGGAGGTGGTATAGTACCCTTACGATAGGTTCTTTTTGGTGAACTAGTTGAACCAGTAAATAATGTTTTATCAAGTTTTGTTCATGCATCAACTGAAAACAGCATTAAAAAGATTGATCTTCAAATGAATTTGGTAACACTTAAGATTAGGAAAAGTATTTATTATTAACTAGTTGCTTATTAGCATGCATATAGAATTTTGGCTGATGATTAGCACTTACGAAACACATACTAATGCCTTTTTCTGCATGACCATATTTTAGATCCCTTAACCCTATGCAATACCTAAATATAACTTCTACAACAACTACCTTGCTTACTATCAATAAGCAGCAAATTGGGAGTTTATTGAGGGAAAACTCTTGGTTAATAGTGAATGTGTTCCCTAATCTAAATTGTTACCAAGAATGCATATCAATATTGAATAAAAACGTGCAATCAGTTTTGTTAATCCTGTACTTGCATCCACACAGCTGACATGTTTACCTGTCGTAAATTATCCACATTGTGTGCATGAAATAAACTGACACAGTCAAAATGCACCATGAGAGAAACACTAATTAAATGTCACTGTTTCGGTCAATGATTTCATCCCTCCAAAAATATTTAATCAGAAACTGACAACTGTTGTTTCAGTCAAATAATTTTGGTGCATCGCTACAATCTTTACATAATTATTAAATGTGAAAACGTCAGTATTGGGTGCGGCTGGGCCTGTGAACGGCATCACATTCCTGGGCTGTTATGCGACAAAGCGATCGTTAAACTTAATCATTCCCATGAGATGCCGCTCGAATCTTTATGGATCTCCCAAGATGTTTTACGGTTAGCGGCGGCCATTGTGGGCGAAAGGCTTTCTACGGCTTCTCTAGGCACAAACCTGATCTAGAAAATGAGGTAAAAGAAAAGATTTTGAGCTCTTTGCCCCAGGTTAAGCGTTCCTGTGATTGATTTCAGAGTGGCAGCGCTGGCATCAATTCCAGCTCAGGGAAGCTATTATCCCACAGCTTTTCTGAGACCAAGTCAAAGAGGCGCTGATTTTATTGTGTTGACATTTTGAACCTTTTTTGGCATTTAAGATGATACATGAGCTTTTGATTTGTGATTTTTAAGACCTTTGCAGGCGCATGTGTAACTGTGAGACTACAAATGGGTTTTTAGACAAGCAACAATATACTTTATAAGAATACTTTACGTAACTGAATGTAATGTTTTCAGACACCTAATCACATCTCAATTGTATATCACAATGCATTTTGAATGGACAAACATCAGTCATTTTTCTTCTGAAATCCTCCTGTGTTTCGAACTATAGATGTTATATTATGTAGATGTTCCACATATATTTGTATGTATGGGTTGGGCTTTATGGGTGGTGAGAGCGTCTATTGATCCACGAGCCATTAAAGCGGCATTATAGCAGACAGAGAGTGTAGCCATAAAGGCCAGTGACTGCAGGGGGGCACATCCATCAGTACAACCATCTAGAAACTAGTGCTTATTCTCACATCATTAGCAATGAAACCCACAAACCAAACGATTAACATCCCTTCAGTTATTCAGTTTTTGAAAATGATTGATACTTTCTATGCTTCGGTAGTCTCTTACGCCTGTTTACACCTGATATTGATGAATGTTATTAATGGGAAATGTGACTCTTTTGAAGGGAGGGTCTGGTTTTGTAACTATACTATACTGTATACTGGTTTTGTAACAACACTACTGTTCAAAACAGTTTGGGGTCGGTACGATTTTTTAATGTTTTTGAAAGAAGTCTCTTCTGCTCATCAAGGCGGCATTTATTTGATCAAAAATACAGTCAAACCAGTAATTTAGTGAAATATTATTACATTATTAATAGTGCTGTCAAACAAGTAATCGCGATTTATCGCATCCAAAATAAAAGTTTTTATTTACATAATATATGTTTGTGTGCTGTATATATTTATTATGTTTACATAAATACACACACATGCATGTATATATTTCAGTAAAAATATGTTGTTTATATATTAAATAAATTTATATATAATATAAATTACATTAATATAAAATATACATGTAAATATTTTCAAAATACTGTATGTGTATTTATATATACATAATAAACATACACCGTATACACACACACACACACACATATATTATGTAAACAAAAACTTTTATTTTTGATGCGATTAATCGCGTTACATTAGAACTGTTTTCTATTTTAATATTTTCAAATGTAGTTTATTCCCTTGATTCATTTTAATATGCTGATTTGTTGCTGAATGAAACATTTCTTATTATTATCAATGTTGAAAATGGTTGTCCTGCTTTTTGTGGAAATCAGGATACAATTTTTTTCAGGATTCTTTTATAAATAGAAAGTAAAAAAGGCATTTAATTAAAATAGAAATATTTGTAATATTGTAAATGTCTTTACTCTCACTTTTGATTAATTTAATCTATCCTTGCTAAATATGAGTGTTAATAATTATGATAATAATAAAGTACTGACCCCGTAAATTTTAAACTGTATTTTACATTACTCAAAAAACACCAATCAGTCAATCAATCAATCAATCAATCAATCAATCAATCAATCAATCAATCAATCGACCTTAAGATGTACAACTGATGTGGAGCTTTGGACCAGATATATATTAAAGGATTTTCCTATTTTTATTATTTTAGGATGAAATTTTGATGTATAAAGTAAATTTAAAACCTCTTTTTTAGTTTAATGGATGATTGACAGGCGACTAGGCAGTTCTTTGATATTGTCTCGGAGACATCAGAACAGATTAGTGTTTACACTCCAATGTGCAATGTACTATAGTTTGTGATCAACCTTTTTTGCACCTGTATTTACTGCATTGGATTGTTTACTTGTGATCATATCACACAAGACAGATAGCGTGTTTAAAAAAGGCCTCGGTAAACACCCACTGAAACACACAGAGAGAAGGCTTTGCATCCATTTGCTTTCCAACACAAGCCGAACACTGTAAAAGTTGTTGCATAACAAGTAATCATAGCCTAATACGCTGCTGTATTTCCATCAAAACAAGAACAATAGCATTATAAGCGATGTTCATAATCTCATTCTCTCTGGCGGCAAGAAAATCTTTAGTGCTCAAAGGCAAATAAGTATTTGAGCTTGTTTTCCTGCTTGTGTACAGATTTGTAAATCAGTATACAAAATATGCAGAGAAAGCTTGATCAAATCAGAGAACTTCCTGTCTGCTTTATACTCTTCTATAGAGAGAGTATCTTAAATTGAATCAGTGCCCATGACTCCACAAGATAGGAGCATTAGGGTGTTGGCTGGGAGTGGTGGACAATCGATTCAGCCAAGAGAGAGAGAGAGAGAGAGAGGATTATGGGAGAGAAGGAAGGAGAAAAAGCTCAGGGAACAGATGGGGTGCAGTCCATGCGGCGAGAGAGACTGGTAGAGAGAGAGATGGGTGATTATGAAGAGTGAGTGACATACTGCGGCAGCGCCATACTCGTTACGCTTGCTTATAGCTCTTCCTGAAGAATATGTTCATAGAAGATAAAGAAAATAATTGTGTGTGAAATAAGAGTAGCCTTGTCAATGAGGTTTAGCTAAGGCGAAAACAGGATGATCTCATTCATATTGCTAGGCATCTGTATTAAAGTGTTCGTGTACATTTTTGTACTTTTGAATAGACACTTAAAGGTACACAATCAATGTATTGGCAGTATATAAAGCATAATCCCTCGCGCATCTTGAGAGATGTACAACAAATCCTCAAATTGCTCAAGCATTACCTCCAAATCTCATAAATTATTTAGAAACATTATCTGGGTACATTTTTTAAATTTTTAAATAGCTATTTTATTTACACATTACATCCAGTCATTTGAATGCTTTGCATGGATATGCAAATATGACATACAAGTGAAACAAGGTGTAACATTAGCATGGGCATCTTTATAAACCTAAATAGAGATGCACATGTATTTAATAATTCTCATTATTAACTAGTGCTGGGTAATGTTTGAAAAGTATTCAGAATACATTACGTAAAATGAGTAAGATTACGTTACTAACTACAGTTTTCATCATGCCATCTGTAATCAGTAATGGACTACAGTTTGTCAGTAATCTACCCAACTCTGTTATTAACTAACTGTTAACTATGACTTTTGTCTTAGTAAACTCCTAATCTGCTGATTATTAAGTAGTTGTTAAGTTAAGGTATGGGGTAGGATTAAGGGATCGAAAATGTGGTCATGCAGAATAAGGCATTAATATGTGCTTTATAAGTACTTATTAAACAGTCAATATGCAAGTAACATGCATCTTAATAAGCAACTGGTTAAGAGAAAATCTGTCCCTAAACTGAAGTGTTACCCAATATTTTATTAACCTGGTCCAATATATCTATGGTCAAAATACACAAATCAACAGGCATACCAGAAGCACAGTTACCCGCAGAGACTGTGCCTCATTGTGCAGCTAAAAAGAAAATCACAAACACTTACAGACATTACGCATTAAGATGTAGGCTGTTTTAAGTCCATGTTTAGCTCCAGGATGCCTCCTAATGCAAGTTGCCATGGTGATAACCAGGAACAGGACTGGAATCTTAACTCTCAAAGAAGAGAAAAACAACAGAGATGGCAAGAGGAAAAAATAGTCTTTTCATGCGGTGTGGAAGAAGTGTTTTTACATGTATTAATTTGATTAGATACTTTTAGAGAAAGTGACTAAGGAATAACAAAGGAGATTAGGAAGCCAGCAATATAAGTAGTCACAAAAAATCTGCATCATTTTCTTTTTGAGTCCGTATTTTGTCTTAAGGAATGTTTACTGTAGACATTTTTACTGCACAACAAGACATATTTACCTAATAATCAAAACTGCATGAGACAATAAAAGTTTAAAAAACATATCTTAAATTAAGTTTGTTTTTCTTGTCCTGTTTAAATAATAATAATAATAAAAAACAGAGAAGGATGTCTTTTTAAGTGGCTTCATTTATATCTTAAGATGTTTTTGTGGCTTCAGCAATGGGTTGGGGCTGGATGCTTGTTCCTCCATTGAGGGACAGTGAAAGTTCAGCACTGAAACTAAACACAGCAACTGTACAAAGCACATTAACATTTAATGAGGACTGCACTGCATTAAAACTGTTTATTTTTGTCTGTTGTTAAACTATGCCGTTATATTTTGGCACTATTTTACACTTGGCATTTGTTTACATTGTATACCTGTGTCAACACTGTGACGAGTGGGGCGGGGCCGAGAGCCGTGGGAGCAGAGCGAGGTTCCCGCCTCCTCCTTCCCATATCTACGAACTTTGCTACAATCACAATTTGCTGTTACTGCTTTCACTACTCTGGGACAGGGCTTCACAACCCATGGTTAAAAGTCCTGTGAAGAGTTCGGATAAAAGTCGCCTTAAGCTGTTTTAGGTGGTCGCTGCTGAATGTTTCAGTGCTCATACAATGCTATCTGATGACCAATTTGTACGTATTTTACAAAGTGGCTAATTTGAACGAATTCGTACGACCTCACTCTTACGATTTTGTACGATTTGTCTAGAAACCAGTGACGGATAGGTTTACGGGCGGGGTTAGGGGTAGGTCATTCGTACGAATTCATACGAATTGAGGAACTTGTAAAATACATACGATTTAGTAAAAATCGTACAAATTCCTACGAGTGAGGTCGTACGAATTCGTACGAATTAGCTACCTTGTATAATATTTACGAATTGCCATGAGATTGGGTTGGCTCATAAGTGTCAGAATGCAAGACTGTATTCGCAGAGACAGGGTTAAAAATAAATGTCCTGTGGGAGTTAAACCATGGCTTGCAGAGACGCCAACGCTCCTTTTGTCCTCTTCTCTTATGACAATGGACAGGTGCCTTTGATTATTCCACCCAGCTTACCCTCATGATCATATGATCACCATTTCCCAGGGAGAACTGACAGGTGTACAGATGGCTCACCATTGCAGTTCTCCTTCAAACTTGTCCATCTGGAGAATAAGTGGCAATTTAATGTCCCGTGTGAGCAGGACAGGCTCTGGTGTAAATGGAGTGAATGCTCTCTCTTCCTCTATGGTCTATTTCACTGTCCAGGTACACAAAGTGGATAATAACTTCATCCTGGTAGACTGAGTTACATCATATGGGAAAAGGACGGTACCCCATGCATACTGAAAGGAAAGGCACTGTACTGCCAATATTCCTGTAGTGTTAAAGGACCCTAACTAAGTGACAGAAGGTACCTGCCAATATTTCCAAAGACTTGACACAAGCAGTGCACCTTGCGGTTATTCTTTTGCTTCTCTTGGCCAGAGGTGTCCAATCCTGGTCCTGGAGGGCCTGAAGAGTTGAGCTATAACTTTTCACCTTGATTACCTTGGTTCAGGTGTGTTTAATTGGGGTTGGAGCTAAACTCTGCAGGACGTTGGCTCTCCAGGAGCAGGACTGGACACCTCTGTTCTTGGCCAAAGGACACTCCAGAGATAATTTCCAAAAACAAGGCAGACAACACATAATTATCTTACTTTTAGTCAGACTTTGTCCCAGAGGCCAGGAGTGCCACAGTTTTCCTGTGTTGCAACACTTAATCTAATAACTTGCAAACCTGACCTTGTTGCAGGATCAGAGATACCATTAGATCCCTCAATACTCTTACACCGAGTTGGCTATGATGGCAGTGGGCACAGAAGGCCCTTGGACAAGGGTGATGGCAGTACTCGGTAGTACTAGAGACAATACTGTCTCAAGCCTGAGCTTAAGAGCCTGTTTTCATAAACTTGTCATAAACTTGGGAGCATTTGGACTCAGTCTTGACGGTCCGGTCTTGAGTAGTACAACACTGCGGATACTTTTTGTGGTCTATATCGATTCATTTGTTCTGCTCTGTGCTATTGTGTCTTTGGACAGAAGCACACTGTGTGTGTGCTGCTCAGGTTTGTGTGACATTGAAGCAAAACCAGACTTCATTCAGCCTAAAAGTAAAGCTTATTTAAACTGTCTGTAGAGTTCACATGCAGATCTCTGTGTTGACGCAGGCTCGGCCCTCTTATGGTCTCAATCTTTTTTTTTTTTTTTTGGCATTTTTGCCTTTTAGGATAGGACAGTATATATATATATTGACTGGAAACAAAGTGGGAGAGAGAGGGGGAACAGGATTGGCAAAGGACTGTGGTACTCGAACTCAGGACGCCCAAAACGCAACGGCGCTATATGTTATCGCGCAGCCTATAAGGCTATCAGCCGACCTGGTCTCAGTTATTACTCTGAAAGCCAAAATATACTTCAGTTTTTACATGTACACGAGGGTCCACGTGATGCAAATTTCGTCACCTTAAAGGGATAGTTCACCCAAAAATGAAAATTAGCCTGTTTTACTCACCCTCGAGGCATCCTAGGTGTATATGACTTTCTTCTTTCAGACAAATCCAATCAGAGTTATATTTAAAATTGCCCTGGCTATTCCAAGCGTTATCGCTGCAGTGGGTGGGTGTTTCTGTTGAACAGTCCAAAAGACGTCAAATAAAGTGCGCGTGTCCATAATAAAACGTGCCTCACACGGCTCCGGGGGTGAAGAAAGGCCTCCTGTAGCGAATCCATGCGTTTTTGTAAGAAAAATATTCTTCATATTGAGGTGATGTGAGGTGAAAAATATTGAGGTGTATGCATTCGCATACACCTCAAATGGACTATACTTTGAAAGGCTATGTGTACAACTGTGCATAAAAAAAAACTTTAGTATACTTGGGCCTTGATTCAGTTTACTCAGGTCTCTACCTGGACTCGACTACAACACTAGGTGATGGGTTTTGTTCCCCCTGTTGGTACTGCTTTAGGAAGCATGGATGATTGTGCCAGGCTTACCTTACTTTTGGACAGAATCTGAATTTGTTGATACATGGGGCAACTTTTAGAGCAATGCTGCTGTCAACAGGCAACCAGGTGGACAGACGACTGATCTAAAGTATCCAAATTTGTTGCCCATTCTCAATGAGAAAGTGCCCAAGCAACATTGCTCAAAAAAGTTGCCAAATGTATCATCACCTTGAGGCTGAGTATCATGAGCTATTGGGACAATCCTTCTAAATCAGAACTGTGATCACTTACAGGATGGCTCAACATCATGTCCTTATTTATTCATCTGATAGACTTTTGCGTATGCCTATAAACATTTGTGTCCTATTTCTTGTGTTCAATTTCGGTTCTGTTTCTCTGCAGTGTGAAAGTCGTGGGGAGTTGCTGGTCTCTGTGTCCTACCAGCCTGTTACTCACAGGCTTAATGTGGTAGTCCTTAAGGCCAAACACCTGCCAACCATGGACATCACTGGCCTGTCAGGCAGTAAGTACACACCACACATACACACAAATATAGAGATATTCAAATGATCCCATTTATGATGCCAAAAACCTGACAAATTCTAATGTCTTTATTTCTCGTCTCCACCCACAGACCCTTATGTTAAAGTAAATGTCTTTTACGGCCGCAAGCGCATAGCCAAGAAGAAGACGCATGTGAAGAAATGCACACTCAATCCCGTTTTCAATGAATCATTTATCTACGATGTTCCCGCTGAGCTAATGCCGGACATCTCTGTGGAGTTTCTGGTCATTGATTTTGACCGCACCACGAAGAATGAGGTTGTGGGTCGCCTGGTTCTGGGTGGTCAGAGCCCTATTCCATCAGGGGTGACACACTGGAGGGAAGTCTGTGACAACCCAAGGCGGCAGATTGCCAAGTGGCATAACCTTATAGAGTACTAGTGTCAGGCTAACATATGGGGAAAGCAAAATGTATTATACCAATTCCTTCCTGTCAGCCCCTCTATAAAAAGAAGCCCATTTAACAGTTTCTCCTTTTCCCTTTACAGATAGGTGTATGAGAGGATAAGTATGTGTGTCAGGACGTAAGACCAGGAAAAGACACTTAGAAAGTTCTCTAATGAACTCGTAGCAAAAAAGACTCATACGTCATAGCAAAAAAACAGAGGAAAAAAGCAAAAATAGCCACGTCAGTGTGGTTTTTGGCTCTGATTAGATAACGCTAAAGTCGATTATAAGAGAATTATACCTGTATGAGAGTTACACGCACAGTATCCTCAGAGCCTTTTACCAGTATACCGGCATATTCACAATATACATACATTACTTTCAATTAGCCGCATGCTAGCGCTAGTGAGACACTTTTATTTTTAGGATGAAGGAGGGTTGTATGAAAAAGTGAGTTTTAAAGTCCACTTTTTAAGAAAATAATGATGTGAATGTTTTGATAGTGTAGTATAAAAATGGATGAAATGTGATATAAACTGGACACCATCATGAGCATTTTTGCTAACATGCTAATATTTACCACAGACGACAAGGTTGAAATATGGCTATTATTCCTATTCAGCTAAAAAGTAATGTTTAATCTTGTAATGACGCTGAAATTGAGATGAAAATTCTCTGGAGAAAATAAAACTCCAAATGCCAGTTAAACAAAACCTGATGTTAAGGCAGTTTTCAGCCAACCACCAAATTAAAATTGGAGACAGTCAGCTAAGGATTAAAAATAAATTTGATTTATGAAAACACTCTGATATTCCATATAGTAAAGCCAGTCTACACTTTCCCCGTTTTTATGCTGTAGCTGCTTTATTTATTTGTAGCTGTACTTATACATTATTGTTCATTTCTCCATCTTGATGACTTGGACAAAGCACTTCTATGACCACTGTGTTGTCGGCGTATCTCAATATATCTACTATTCATTGATTTAAATTAATTTTTCTTTTTCTTTTTTCCTTTAGGCATATCTATGCACATTTCCATTGTACTGCAAAGGATGTTTTAACCTAGTTGCTGTGCTATACCATTGCATAGAGATCAGTTAAAAACGTTGGAGGGAAACACCGATTAAACAACAGTAAAAGCCAAATGTGACAGATATTAGCATATTAACGTATTGTCAAATTTGTCCTTGTTACATGTACTGTACCTAAAATCACAGTTTCTATTGCCATCAAACATGTTTTTTAAGGCCACACTTAATTCTTTAGGCCATACAACTAATTATTAACATCTTTGGTCACAATGTACATAATGTATCATAGGCCGTAACACTAGTACTCTTCAGTTTCTTTTTTCATAGTACAACTGAATATCGCCAAAAATACATTTGAACTTTTGACTTACAAATGGTGTCATGGAAATAACAGAACAAAAATTAGCCACCCCAGCTTATTTACTTCAATAAGTTTGGCTTTAAGCCCGTCTATTCTCTATTCTATGAATTATAGCTGAGATATATGCAGATTCAGACCAGTTTTTGCACTTTCGTAGAGTACTGTATTTATTTTTATGATTTGTGTTCAAAAGAAAGAATATATATATATATGTATATCAAAACCCTAATAACTATGATAGGACTAATAGCTGACCATATCAAAGTTAGGATTTTGGCATCAGCCAGTAACCATTAGTCAGCGGCAGCTGTCGAAAACTAACCAAAGTAGATGGACCAATGTTTTGTGGTGTGTTGGTGACCATGATGAAGCAGCTCGCACTGCAGCATCTGACAGGTCTCTGAGTCCATGTTTGAAGGCATGCAATGTGCGTGTGAATGTGTTCCCAATGACGTAATTCGGTGCCCACAGCCCCTGAGGCAGATTACATGCTCTATTCCAAGAGCGAATGAGCGCATATTTAGTTAATAAGGCAGAAAGTGGGAGGGTGAGAGGAGGAAAAAGATATCGACTGGCTCATTAGAGAGATTTCATATTTAACATGTGAAATTAATATAGCAGTAAATTAAGCCCCAGCGTTCTCTCCATGATATCTGCAGTCAAGCTCATTGTGAGTCATTAAGGCCACATAATGAGATTAACTATTGTTTATTAGGAAAAATAAATCAGATTTTGAAGAAAATTAAGAAACCCATCGTCTTGCAATTTCACTCTATACATTTTCAACAGAAAAGTGAACTCTTCCACCCTCTATAATGTTTTTAACCCTGCATGCAATGACTATTCAAATTTCTGCTTCAAAACTGGTGTATATATTACAGTTTTTAGTGGTTTATATGACAGCAAAACCCACTTTTGTAAAAACAGCAACCCAAACTACACAATGCAACCTACGTGAAATGATACATGCGTGTTTTTCTTTATTTTAACCCTCAGCTCCTTGTGTTACTTGGAACTTTTTTGATCTTTCGGGCATAAAAGCTTGTTTTATATCAATAACTATAGACATAAAGATGAATATAACCAATTGTAAATGAGTGTTTGTTCCAATGCACTGGTGGGCAGCAGCACTTTCTGCTCTTCATGTATCTAACTGTTTTACCTGGAATGGAAATGGTTTCTTTTTGTGTAAACCTCCTCTTTTGGAGTGCTATCTGCCCCTTTTTTTTCTCTCTGCCACTGGTCCCTAACAATCCCTCAGTTTTTTGCTGTTGTGTGTTGTACAGAAACATCGAAAGCTGAACAAAGACGAAAATGAGCTGAGAAGAAAATTACTGTAATAAATATATTAGTCCATCTGGATACCGCAATGTTGATATGGTTAAGATGGAATGAAGTTAGTGATTCAGCTTTATTTTAGGTGTCCCTTAAACCACTGTACCTAGATGATAAACAGTGTTAGTTCACCACAGCTGTAGTGTGATTCATGTTGTTACCTGGCCTTTTCAATATTTGTAAGTACAAGCAAGTTGTCTATGTATAATGTAAGTACAGTGAATAACATGTACTTCACATACCCAGCTTAATACTGCTCATGATCTTCAGGGACATCTAACATAAAGTGTGAACTATAATGCTTTTGAGGGCAAGTTATCTGCATACTGCTGTGAGTTTATGCTAAATACAGTATGTTACACTAATGCTGACTTGTACTGTATGTTGAAGTTGTTAACACAATGGACGTGCAATTAAAATAAAAACTGATACACTAGATCAGACCTTCCCCTCTTTCTCTGCTCTGAAGTTGAATTAAAATCAAGTTACAACTTGAGTTGTAATCTGTCACCTACTCACCCCTTATTTTGCTCAATTTTCCAACCGCAAATTTTCCATTATAAGGTGACAGATCCAAAAAATAGGAAGCAGAATTGTGGCTGGTTCCATAAGCTGTTTAGACTAGTCTTACACGTTAGTCATTTAGGTCATAACGTTTTTTTAGTCAGATACATAAAAATGTAGGTTGGTCAACTCTGAATCCGAAAAGTAAGACCGTTTACCCCTTGCTAGTCGGTAAGACACGTTCTTATGACACAGTCTGAACAGATTGTGGCTGTTTGCACAATTGGCCACTGTGGTTACTTTACAAGAAAACTGTGGACTAATTAAAATGTATTTGAATGTTTTTTAGACAAGCACCATGCTAATACATGCTATTTATGAACTACATTTGAGCACCACTTAAAGCAACTACATTTTTTACCTTGAAATATAAATTAAGAATCATTCTGAAGGTACACAATGGCTTCTGTTTCTTTCCCATGCTCCCCTTCAAACCTTATTAGCTTTACGTCCTGTCTTCTGAGATGCCTTCATCTGGTTGGTTTTTGAAGGCAGCATAGATGTATCCTTTTCTGCCTTTGATATCCCACAATCCTGTGTTCAATTCCGTGAGCTAAAAAATAAAAATAACATCTGAAAGTTGTGGTTGGTGGTAAGCTTGTGTGTAAATGTAGGTTTTTGACCAACTTTTTCTTGCAAGAAAGTAGTATGTAGTAATTAATTATTCGCTTTATCACCAAAGCTCCCTCTGTTTTGTAGTAGAACATTAAACCGTTATGCTGCCTCATAAGTCTGTCCAAAATCACTTTTGTGAGGTACCTTTTTCTGCGCGAGGCCTCAAATCAGCAGCCTACGTTTCTGACGCAACCTAACGGTGTTTGGTGAGCGGGTACGAAATCCCGCGAAACGAGCGGACTGCTTTACGGCAGCAACAAATGCACGTGTATTACGACAGTGAATTCCACTCACTTAACAGCAGGGGGCTCCAGAGTCGCAAGAATTACACAAAACTACTCAGGTACGTGAATTCTGTAGTCATTTAATATCATGTGCAACCATGACTGTACATGGTACCAACATTATTTTAGTCATCGAAAACAAATAAAGAAGATTCTGAAAGCTTCTTAATGTGGATAGTATATACAATATTCTATCTTATATTTCTATATTTCTTTTTTGTATTTCTTTCTTGACACATGTACTTTTCATTTATGTGAATTTTACAGCAAGAGCAATAACTGTAGTAGCTAACTATATATGATTTAACTATGTAAATGTATTTATTTTATCATTATCAAACGTATTTACTCATCATTTATTAAAATGTAGGCTATTTATATTTATATTTGATTCTATAACCTGCGTTCCCGTGCTAATATATTTGTCGATGGCCTGAATGTAACACTGCGGGCTTTAGGACCCGTCTGCGCTCAGTCCTCCATGGCTTTGTATGTTTACAGTGAGAATTGTATGGCAGGAATTTTCTAACATCAAATATTTAAACATCATTTGCATCGATACAAAAGTCCCAATGGAGACAGAGATCCTGTGACACAGGTAAGCCACCAAGTAACTCAGTCGGCTTCTAACCATAGTTTTATCCTGTACAGAATCACACTTTTTAAAGCAAAATGACTGTAACCGCGGCGGCTACTATGTTTCACTAGGTTATTTTATTTTAACGATTCAAGTGTTTGTTGTAATGCGACTCTGTCGCTTCATAAACAAGCCTAGTCATTCACATCGATTAACTGAGGGCAGTTCTTCAGCAACTTCAAAAGAGTGATAAAACTTTCGCATGGTTTTTGGTGATCACTAAAAGTTTATAAAATACACTTTGTAAATATAACTAATAAAATTAGTCATACATATATGTTTTTGATGTATTCTCAGAGGTAAACTCACTTCAAGTCGTCGACGCGTTCGGTCTATTAATATCACAAACTATGATTTCACTGCAGTTAATCTAGTTCTGTCGGTCTGTTCATTTCAAACTCGGTCATGAAATAATAATGCACATCTATTCATCTTTGGGTGGTTTAAAGGACTTTTTCTTGGGGTCATGCAAGTGTTCCTTTTCGACATTTTTAACAGTGGTTTCGAGGTGCAGTTGCCACTCAATGACTCAAGGCCTTAATATTAAAAGAATGCGCTTTTGAACATGTACCATAGTAACCATAGTTTCCGCCAACATACCACAGTTACTATAGTTAATATCGTTAAGTAGCTTAAGTTACAGTAAAAGTGTGGTGAGTCTTGGGCAAAGGTGTAAGCCACCACTTTCATCAAAATATATAATCAGTAAATTGTCACAAAATTACGAAAGCTTTAGACACTGTTTAAAAAAGATCCCACTTTATGACTTTACAGTGCTTTGAAATGCTTACAACAAATGGTAATTAAAGGGATAGGCTTAACCTTCAGGATAAGTTGATTGTGAAGGTCAAACAAAATTTTATATTAGCTGCTTTATTTTCTCAGTTTTCTGTGATATCATTGTTGCAACCTTTTAGTTTTTGCAGCCAAATTTTGTGATGTGTAAATACAGTTTAAAGCTCTTATTTTTTTTGCAAATTTATAGCAATAAGCATGAAGTAAACAAATACTTGTAAATTGTTTGTAAATAATTATAATAAGTTATATAAAACCTATATGCACTGTAAATAAGGGTCGACAGAATGTACACTACCATCCAAATTTTGGACTCACTTGGCTGAATTTATGTTTGTCTGTAAACTGACAGTAATAGAGGCTGTAGAATAATAATTCTGTCAGCTTGAATAATTTAAGCCAATTGGTATTTATTTTATAATAAATAGCTGAGTCGTTTATTACAAACTAATAAACCGTGGACACCATGAGGGCTGCTCAGACCATTTTTTGGGGAATAACATTTTCTACAGGTGTCCCATAAAAGAGAACAATCAATTATTATAGGAACACAAAATTGCAAACAAACTCAATTATTTTTTTTTTAATTAAAATTATATACATATACAGTATAAAATGAGATGGAGGGGAGCTGCACATCACACACACACATGCACACGCACATGCACACACGCACATGCACACACACACTTGTTTTGCTATCCTTGTGGGGACTCTCCATTGGCGTAATGGTTTTTCTGCTGTACAGACCATATTTTCTATTGCCCCCAACCATACACCTAAACCTACCCCTTACAGGAAACTTTTTGCATTTTTAGATTTTCAAAAAAAATTCATTGTGTGTGATTTATAAGCTTGTTTACCCGTGGGGACCTCAATTTAGGTCCCCACCGTGACACAAGTCCCCAAGAGTCTGTGTGGATTCAGGTTTAAGTCCCCACCAGGATATAAAAACAGGTACACACACACACACATCATTAAATAGAGCTGCTCAAAACTAAAAAACACCACTCAGCAGTGTTGTTCCATTGTCTAATATTATTTCCACTGAAAATCATGTAGAAGGGCTGCTCTGAAGTAACTAATGCAGCATCGCAGTCAATGACAATGGAAAAATACATCAGACAGGGGTATACTGGCAGATAATCTATTATTGACCATGGTTAATGTAACACCCACCCCATGGATGCTTTGCTTTGTCACATGAATAGCTCGACAGAATGACTCACTTCCTCTTCTCCATCAAACTGAAGCTCTGGTGTCAAACACAGCCTCGGCAAGTGCTGTTTTTTTCTGGGTGCAGTCAGTCACATTCTGCCGTGTTCCGCTACAGGCCTGCATTCATGCAGCGGTGCAGCTGTGGAATCAAACGCTCAGTGTTTCATTGTTTATTATGATGGCTTGACAAAGAGTCCAACTCCTACTAGAACTTGCAAACTATATTAACAGCTGTCTAGCAACCACCTAGTAATGCCTTACAACCACTCAGATAACCCTATCTGTCTGTCTTTCTATCTATCTATCTATCTATCTATCTATCTATCTATCTATCTATCTATCTGTCTGTCTGTCTGTCTGTCTGTCTGTCTAACTGTCTGTCTGTCTGCTCATCCATCCATCCATCCATCCATCCATCCATCCATCCATCCATCCATCCTCTGTCTGTCTGTCTGTCTGTCTGTCTGTCAATCATTCTTTCAACTTAATCTTTTAAATTTTTAAAACTATTTTGAACAGGTTTTTGCTTGTGTCTTGTTTCAGTTATTTGGATGGAGTCCTTGCGGAGCGCAGGGGGTCACTCCCGCGAGTACAAATTGGTGATGTTAGGAGAGGGAGGTGTGGGCAAAAGTGGTGAGTAATGTAGTTCTCTCTCTCTCTCTTTTTCTCTGTCACTTCTCTCTGCTGTTGATGTTGCTTTTTTTGTTTTATTGGTTCGCATTCCCAAGTCAGCATCTGTCATTGTCAACAGAAGATCTCATTTTTTCATTTTCATTGTTCGCTACAAGGTTTTAACCCAGACATGGATGAATCGTTTATTGGATGGTATAACATGCATTTAGCAAATTGATAGGGTCCATTTTAATTTCTTGCAACTATAAGAAATATAAATATTAGTCAGCAGGGCTGCAACAAATGATTAATTTGATAATTGATTAATCTAATTTTTATTAGAACCATTAATCGACTAATTGCCAATTTTTTCACTGATTAAATCGGTAGGCTTTGATCATTTTATTCAGCTTTTGCAGTCAGTTAAAATGTCGAGTTTTATAAACATAATAACAAATAAATAAAATATAATAATCACTTCAGTTTTTGAAAACTGTATTAATATTATGTAATTACAATTATTTTTACAATACAAATAAATACAGTGTATTTGGCACACAAAATGCGATGACGAGTGACATTCACATTCACCATTTAATTAGCTATATGAAAAACTGACACAACATTCTGCCTCACATCTTTTTTTAAGTCACATGGTTATGAAACAAAATACAAGTAAATAATAAGACGTTTAATTTTTGGATTTCACAACATAATCTCTCTTAAAATACCTTATAATGTTACGATAATCAAAACAGTCCTCAGTTAGATCAAGCTTTAATCTCTGCAAACCAAACTATCACGTCAATGTAATAATATGTTTTGGATTTTTGCATTCACTAATAAAAAAGATTTTATCATTAGATAGCTCCACAAGAGAGATGCTTTATAACAGAAAATCTAGTTGTAATTCTAACTGAAAGCGACACTGACACTGTTTTCTTTCATGTTAAATACTGTGAAACTTTTTGCTTTAAATGAATCTATTGTATAAAGCACTATATAAATATCCATGATGTGACTGGACTTTAATGGAGTGTTGAACTGCAGAGCTTGTGCAAACATATCCACATTGCTATAATTAGATGCTTTCTTAACTGCTGCTTTCTCACCGCTGTCATTTTTGTTGTGTTTATTTCATTATTGAGAGGAAAGCGTGCATGCAGCCTTTATTTACACATTCATTTTAATGCCATTTGGCTGCATTTGCTCTCTAAACTGCCTTGTCTTCTTCTATTGGATTTCATCCGGGAGAGCTGAATGACGGTCTTGCACTGCAGCGCCACACTGGTCACTCCGTGTTATTGCTGGCTCTTACATTAGGTCATTAGATCACACGACTATTCGACAACAAAAATATTTGTCGTCAATTTTTATTGTCAACGTTGACGATAATGTTGACTAATTGTTTCAGCCCTATTAGTCGCTATTGTTGTAAGTGTGAATAAGCAGTTCTCAGAAAGTATTACCAAAAATATGATTGTTTCCCTAAAGGTCTTGTGAGTTTTTCCAAATGTAATCAGCAGTCATTTAAACAGGGAGCTGCTAGAAAGTCACTTCATAATGCTTAAATCCTCCAGTGAGCAAGTCAGAGGTGTCTGTGGCTAGGAGCAAATTTTTCAACACTTTCCTCTATAAGAAATTTTGTTTTTTTCATAAAGGCAATGAAGCCTAAAAACTACATTTAGGAACATTAACATTTAGGAAAATTAAAAATCTAATTTTCAAAATTTTATTTGAAAGCAACCTCAGTCTCAAATATCCATTATATTGACTTTTTTGTCTTTTTTAGAGACTCTTAAAAGCATAAATGTTTTTCTGTCTACTGCAAAAAGGCCCCAAAACAGGGTTGTGGGCTAAAGTTGGCCTTTGATGATGGGGAAAAATGTCCAGTATCCGTTTGCCTATTAATTTGTGGTGGTTAAATATGCTTAATTTTAAAACAATTGAAAACAATGGCACAGTGCAAAAAGTCCTTAAAGGGATAGTTCACCCAAAACTGAAGATTCTGTCATCATTTACTCACCCTCAAGGTTTATTCCAAACCTTCTGTTGAACACAAAAGAAGATATTTTGAAATATGTTGGTAACCAAACAAAACAAAACAAAACAAAAAAATATTATGGAAGTCGATGGCTACCAGGTTACCAACATTCTTCACAATATCTTCTTTTGTGGTCAACAAAAAAAAGAAACTCGTACAGGTTTGGAAATTCTTGAGGGCGAGTAAATGATGACAAAATTTTCATTATTGGGTGAACTGTCTCTTTAAATAGACTAAAATTTTAATTCCTAATTTCTTTCTTTGATTTTGGCATGAAATAATTTTGTGCGATTGACCCTTGTGCCGGATTTGAGTGGTTTTCTTTCACTGCAGCCCTTTATTGTGGTCAGACAGCGGGCTGGTTTCACAGCCTTAGAGGTACAGTCACAGGCGGGCAGACAATAAAAGTGTGGGTGTTGGCTCAGTGCTTCAGTCTGGTCGTTACGAAGCCGCAGGTGCCTAGCAACTTCCTTCCCCTCCAGGAGTCTGTTGCCTAGGAGATGAGTGGAGGTCACCTGGTGAGGATCTCATTGTTCGAGTGCACTGCAGAAGGTTCTTTAGGGTGACTGATATTCTCTCTTTATATC
>JAFVLL020031563.1:19131-39988 GCA_021397915.2 Tor tambroides
CATTTGTGTGTATTGAAGTAAAAGGTATTATAAGGATTTTGAGCTTTACTCGCTTTTTTAAACACACTGCTATTATTTTGAACACAACTGTAGTTGTTTTTAGCTGTTTTGAGCTAACAGTAGAGAGGGTGTAAGCTTACAATTTGCTTATTAAACTTATCTTATTAACAATCATATTATATTAACAATCTTATCTTATTAACAATCTCATTAACTTGCAATTTTGCAACTATATTTTGATATTTTTACTGGAAAATGTATTCCCTATTAATTCCTATTTTTAGCAATGTAAACCTGAAATGAAAGTAAAGAAACCGAAAAAAAAAAGTAGAGAAAAGGATGTCTTTTTAAATGGTAATGAGTGGGTTTATTTATATTTTAAGCTGTTTTTGTGGCTTCGGCAATCGGGTTGGGGCTGGATGCTTGTTCCACCATTGAGGGACAGTGAAAGTTAAGCACTGAAACTAAACTCGGCAACTATACAAAGCACATTAAAATTTAATGAGGACTGCACTGCATTAAGACAGTTTATATTTGTCTGTTGCCGCTACATTCGGGCACTGTTTTACACTTGGCATTTGTTTACATTGTATACCTTTTTCATCACAATTTGCTGTTACTGCTTTTACTACTCTGGGGCAGGGCTTCATAACCCATGGTTAAAAGTCCTGTGAGGAGTTGGGATAAGCTGTTTTAGGTGGTTTCTGGCAAACATTTCAGTGCTCATACAATGCTATCTCATGACATATTTTACGAGGTGGCTAATTCATACGAATTCGTATGACCTCACTTGTATGATTTTGTACGATTTGTCTAGACCCCAGTGATGGGTAGGTTTAGGGGCAGGTTAGGGGTAGGTCATTCTTATGAATTCATATGAATTGGGGAACTCGTAAAATATGTACCATTTAGCAAAAATCGTACAAATTTGTACGAGGTCGTACGAATTAGCCACCTCGGAAAATATGTACGAATTGCCATGAGATCGGATTGGCTCATAAGTGTCAGGATGCAAAACTGAATTCGCAGAGACAGGGTTAGAAATAAATGTCCTGTGGGAGTTAAACCATGGCTTGCAGAGACGCTCCTTTTGTCCTCTTCTCTTATGACAATGGACAGGTGCCTTTGATTATTCCACCCAGATTACCCTCATGACCATATGATCACCATTGCCCAGGGAGAACTGACAGGTGCACAGATGGCTCACCATTGCAGTTCTCCTTCAAACTTGTCCATCTGGACAATAAGTGGCCATTTAATGTCTCGTGTGAGCAGGACAGGCTCTGGTGTAAATGGAGTGAATGCTCTCCTCCTTGATAGTCCAATTTGCTGTCCAGGAGATAAAGTAGGTGTTCCTTCCAGGTCACCAAGTGGATAATAACTTCATCCAGGTAGTCTGAGTTACATCACAGGGGACAAGGAAGGTACCCCACGCATACCGAAAGGAAAAGCTCTGTACTTTTAATATTCCTGGAGTATTGAAGGACTCTTAACTAGGTGACAGAAGGCACCTCCCAATATTTTCAAAGACTTGACACAAGCAATGCACCTTTCAGTTATTCTTTTGCTCCTCTTGGCCAGGGGTGACTAATCCTGGTCCTGGAGGACCTGCAGAGTTTACCTACATCTTGTCCCAACATACCTGCCAGGACGTTTCTAGTAAACCTTGATTACCTTGGTTCAGGTGTGTTTAAATTGGGTTGGAGCTAAACTCTGTAGGACACTGGCTCTCCAGGAGCAGGACTGGACACCCCTGTTCTTGGCCAAAAGACACTCCAGAGATAATTTCCAAAAACAAGGCAGACAACACATAATTATCTCACTTTTAGTCAGGCTTTGTCCCAGAAACCAGTTGTCCTGTGTTGCAACACTTCCTGAGCTCTTAATCTAATAACTTGCAAACCTGACTTGACCTGTCCCAGGATCAGAGATACCATTAGGTCTCTCAGTACTCTGACACTGAGCTGGCTATGATGGTCATGGGCATTGCAGGCCCTTGGACAAGTGTGATGGCAGTACTTGGTAGGACTCAAGAAAAGACTGTCTTAAGCCTGATCTTAAGACCATGTTTTCATAAACTTGTCGTAAACTTGGGAGCATTTAGACTCAGTCTTGAATAGGACTTGAGACAGAGTCCGGTCTTGAGTACTACAACACTGCGGATACTTTTTGTCTGTATCGATTCATATGATCCGCTCTGTGCTATTGTGTCTCTGGACAGCATCTTATTAAAACTGTCTCAACACGCTCTTCAGGTCTCTGTGTTGACTCAGACTCAACCCTCTTCTGGTCTCAATCTTTTTTTTTTTTTGGCATTTTTGCCTTTTATTAGGATAAGACAGTACATATATTAACAGAAAATGAAGTGGGAGAGAGGGGGAGGGGGCAAGATTGGGAAAGGACCATGAGCTGGGACTCGAACTTAGGTCATCCAAAGCGCAATTTGGCTATTGGTGCCAACCAGTTCTCAGTTATTACCCTGAAGGCCAAAGTATACTTCAGTTTTTACACATCCATGAGTGTCCGTGTGATGCAAATTTTGTCACCTTAATAGTATGTGCATATTGTTATGTGCATCACCCGGTTTTTGTAACCGGTTACACATGTGCAATTGTGCATTGACTTGGTTTTGCACTAATCAGTTGTTCCACAATGTGGCAACACCGGTCTGAGCCGTTGTTTCACAGTAGAAAATGAAACTAAAGAGACAGAACAACATCAAAATAGCAGAGACTACAACGGCCGCTTTGATAAGTGGTTGTGTTAGAGAGCTGTGAGATAGCAGCAACTTTAGATTAAAAGAGTGCAAAGACATTTTTATCAGTCATAACTTCTGGAGAAAAATAGCACAGACACAAAAATGAAGCTTTCTAGAGCGCATTTGTTGACCACCTGCATTCACGTACACCTCAAATGGACTATATTTTGAAAGACTACGCATACAACTGTGCATAAAAAACTTATACTTGGGCCTTGACTCAATTTACTCAGGTCTCTACCTGGACTCAGACTCAAAATAGCTGGTTTTGCCGGCACCGATAGCCTAGTGGGTTGTGCGCCAACATATAATGCCGTTGCGTTACGGGCGTCCTGAGTTCCAATCCTGGCTCAAGGACCTTTCCTGATCCACCCCCCCTCTCTTCAATTCAATTCAAGTTTATTTATACACGATACAAATAATTGCAAAGCAGCTTTACAGAAAATTTTAAGTTTATACATTATGTTTAGGAGTAGGTTATTAGTGGTATAGAGAAAATCATGCAGTTAGTTAAATTACATGTAATCAAACAGATGGTGAATTGCAGGGATTATAGGTTGCGATTAAACTTAAACTTATTTTACATTTTAATGATTAAACTTAAATTTTAAGTTATTAAACTCATAGCAAAATTTGGTAGTTTTGTATGTTGTTCCAGGTTTAGCATAATCTGAGGTCCTCTGGGGGGTTGGCATCATCTCATCTCAGGTGTTCGGTCATCTCAGATCTTCGTAAGGGTCGGATCAGGATTGAAGCTTGTGTGATTCCTAGTTGCCTCGGGATGCGAGTCCCGTGGCAGAAACAGAGACGCAAACAGAGACAAAATTAGCGTAGCTGCTGTTCCAACCAAAAAATGATGTGTTCAACCCAAGCAAAAGAATGATAATGTGCATTTGATCAGATGTAGCTGACGTACAAGGTTATGAGATACATTATGTGAATGCTTGGCTAAAGAGATGTGTCTTTAATCTAGACTTAAACAGAGAGAGTGTGTCTGAACCCCGTATGTTATCAGGAAGGCTATTCCAGAGGTCGGGAGCCAAATGTGAAAAAGCTCTACCTCCTTTAGTGGACTTTGCTATTCTAGGTACTACCAAGAGTCCAGAGTTTTGTGATCTTAGGGAGCGTGATGGATTGTAGCGTGATAGAAGACTAGTTAGGTACGCAGGAGCTAAACCATTTAGGGCCTTATAAGTAAGTAGTAGTATTTTGTAACTGATGCGGAAATTAATATGTAGCCAGTGTAGAGATTGTAACATTGGGGTAATATGATCATATTTACTTGACCTGGTAAGGACACTAGCAGATGCATTTTGGACTACCTGTAGCTTGTTTATTGAAGATGCAGGACAACCACCTAACAGTGCATTACAATAGTCCAGTCTAGAGGTCATGAATGCATGAACTAGCTTTTCTGCATCAGAAACAGGTAACATGTTCCGTAGCTTGGCAATGTTTCTAAGATGAAAGAATGCTGTTTTTGTAACATGAGAAATATGATTTTCAAAAGACAAAAGACTCTCTCTATCCCACTTCACTTCCTTTCTGCTCTACACTGTCCTGTCCTAATAAAAGACAAAAAAAAAAAACAAAAAAAAAATAGCTGGTCTTGACTACAGCACTAGGTGATGGATACAGTTCCACTTGTTGGTACTGCTTTAGAAAGCATGGGTGATTGTGCCAGGCTTACCTTTCTTTTGGACAGTCTCTGAAGTTGATGATACATGGGGCAACTTTTTGAGCAATGTTGCCATCAACAGGCAACCAGGTGAGACACACGACTGATCTAAAGTATCCGGATAGAAATTTGTTGCCCATTCTCAATGGGAAAGTGCCCAAGCAACATTGCTAAAAAAAAAAGTTGCCCCGTGAATCATCACCTTGAGACTGAGCATCATGAGCCATTGGGGCAATCCTTCTACATCACTGCTGTGATCACATACAGGATGGCTCAACATCACGTCCTTAGTCATTCATCTGATAGACTTTTGCGTATGCCTATAAACATTTGTGTCCTATTTCTTGTGTTCAGTTTCTGTTCTGTTTCTCCGCAGTGTGAAAGTCATGGGGAGTTGCTGGTCTCTCTGTCCTACCAGCCTGTTACTCACAGGCTTAATGTGGTAGTCCTTAAGGCCAAACACCTGCCAACCATGGACATCACTGGCCTGTCAGGCAGTAAGTACACACCACACATACACACAAATATATCGATACTCAAATTATCCTGTTTATGATGCCCAAAACTTGTCATTATCCAAAGTCTCATGTCTTTATTTCCCTTCTCCACCTACAGACCCTTATGTTAAAGTGAACGTCTTCTACGGCCGCAAGCGCATAGCCAAGAAGAAGACGCACGTGAAGAAATGCACACTCAATCCCGTTTTCAATGAATCATTTATCTACGATGTTCCCGCTGAGCTAATGCCGGACATCTCTGTGGAGTTTCTGGTCATCGATTTTGACCACACCACGAAGAATGAGGTCGTGGGTCGCCTGGTTCTAGGTGGTCAGAGCCCTATTCCATCAGGGGTGACTCACTGGAGGGAAGTCTGTGACAACCCAAGGCGGCAGATTGCCAAGTGGCATAACCTTATAGAGTACTAGTGTTTGGCTAACACATGGGGAAAGCAAAATGTATTATACCACTTCCTCCCTGTCAGCCCCTCTATAGAAAGAAGCCCATTTAACAATCTCTCCTTTTCCCTGTACAGATAGGTGAATGAGTCGATGACTATGTATGTCAGGATGTAGGACAAGGAAAAGACACTTAGAAAGTTCTCTAATGAACTCATAGCAAAAAAGACTCATACGTCATTGCAAAAAAAAGAGAGGAAAAACAGCAAAAATAACCATGTCAGTGTGGTTTTTGGCTCTGATTAGTTACCGCTACAAGTCAATTATAAGAGAATATACCTGTATGAGAGTTATATCACAGCATCCTCAGAGCCTTTCACCAGTACACCGGCGTATTCGCAATATACATACACTACTTTCAATTAGCCGCATGCTAGAGCTAGTGTGACACTTTTATTTTTAGGATGAAGAAGGGTTGTATGAAAAGGTTTTAAGTCCACTTTTTCAGAAAATAATGGGGTGAAGGTTTTGATAGTGCAGGATAAAAATGAATGAAAGGTGATATGAACGACACCATCATGATCATTTTTGCTAACATGCTAATATTTACCACAGAAGACAAGGTTTAAATATGGCTATTATTCATATCCAGCTAAAAAGTAATGCTGAATCTTTTAATGATGCTGAAATTGAGATGAAACTAGCTGAAGAAAATAAAACTCTAAATGTCAGTTAAACAAAACCTGATGTTAAAGCAGTTTTCAGCCAACCACCAAATGAAAATTAGAGACAGGATTAAAAATTAAATTGATTTATGAAAACACTCTGATGTTCCATATAGTAAAGCCAGTCTACACTTTCCCCGTTTTTATGCTGTAGCTGCTTTATTTATTTGTAGCTCTACTTATACATTATGGTTCATTTCTCCATCCTGATGACTTGGACAAAGCACTTCTATGACATATGTGATGTCGGCATATCTCAACATATCTACTACTCATTGATTTAAATTCAACTTTGATTTTATGTTTTTTCTTTTGGCATATCTATGCACATTTCCGTTGTACTGCAAAGGATGTTTTGACCCAGTTGCTGTGCTATACCATAGCATAGAGATCAGGGACGGTTTGGTCAAAATCATTGGAGGGAAACAGATTAAATAACAGTCAAAGCCAAATGTGACAGATATTAGCATATTTACATATTGTCAAATTTGTAACATCACAGTTTCTTCTGCCATCAAACATGTTTTAAGGCCATACAACTAATTCTTAACATCTTTGATCATGATGTACATAATGTATCATAGGCCGCAACACTGGTACTCTTTAGTTTCTTTTTTCAATTGAATATCGCCAAATACTCATTTTTAACTCAACTTTTAACATACAAATGGTGTCATGGAAATAATAACAGGAACAAAATTTAGCCATCCCAGCTTAGTTACTTCAATAAGGTTGGCTTTAAGCCTGTCTATATGAATTATAGCTGAGATATATGCAGATTCAGACCAATTTTTGCACTTTCGTAGAGTACTGTATTTATTTTTATGATTTGTGTTCAAAAGAAAGAATATATATATGTATATCAAAAACCTAATAACTATGATAGGACTAATAACTGACCATATCAAAGTTAGGATTTTGGCATGAGCCAGTAACCATTAGTCAGCAGCAGCTGTCGAAAACTAACCAAAGTAGATGGACCAATGATTTGTGGTGTGTTGGTGACCACGATGAAGCAGCTTGCACTGCAGCTTCAGACAGGCCTCTGAGTCCATGTTTGAACTCATGCAAAGTGCGTGTGGATGTGTTCCCAATTATGTCATTCGGTGCCCACAGCCCCTGAGGCAGATTACATGCTCAATTCCCAGTGCGAATGAGCGCATATTTAGTTAATAAGGCAGAAAGTGGGAGGGTGAGAGGAGGAAAAAGATATCGACTGGCTCATTAGAGATATTTCATATTTAACATGTGAAATTAATATAGCAGTAAATTAAGCCCCAGCGTTCTCTCCATGATATCTGCAGTCAAGCTCATTGTGAGTCATTAAGGCCACATAATGAGATTAACCGTTGTTTATTTGGGAAAATGAATCACATTCCAATCACATTTTGAAGAAAATTAAGAAACCATGTACTCATCGTCTTGCAATTTCACTCTGTACATTTGAACAGAAAAGTGAACTCTTCCACCCTCTATAATGTTTTTAACCCTGCATGCATTGACTATTCAAATTTCTGCTTCAAAACTGGTGTATATATTACAGTTTTTAGTGGTTTATATGACAGCAAAACCCACTTTTGTAAAAACAACAACCCAAACTACACAATGCAACCTACGTGAAATGATACATGCGTGTTTTTCTTTATTTTAACCCTCAGCTCCTTGTGTTACTTGGAACTTTTTTGATCTTTTGGGCATAAAAGCTTGTTTTATATCAATAACTATAGACATAAAGATGAATATAACCAAATGTAAATGAGTGTTTGTTCCAATGCACTGGTGGGCAGTAGCACTTTCTGCTCTTCTTGTATTTAACCGTTTTACCTGGAATGGAATTGGTTTCTTTTTGTGTAAACCTCCTCTTCTGGAGTGCTATCTGCCCTTTTTTTCTCTATGCCACTGGTCCCTAACAGTCCCTCAGTTTTTTTGCTGTTGTGTGTTGTACAGAAACATTGAGAGCTGAACAAAGATGAAAATGAGCTGAAAAGAAAATTACTGTAATAAATATATTAGTCCATTTGGATACCGCAATGTTGATATGGTTAAGGTAGAGTGAAGTTAGTGATTCAGCTTTATTTTAGGTGTCCCTTAAACCACTGTACCTAGATGATAAGCAGTGTTAGTTCACCAAAACTGTAGTGTGATTCATGCTGTTACCTGGCCTTTTCAATATTTGCAAGTACAAGCAAGTTGTCTATGTATAATGTAAGTACATTAAATAACGTGCTTTACATTCCTAGCTTAATCCTGCACATTTCACTACATGATCTTCAGGGACATCTAACATAAAGTGTGAACTGTAATGCTTTTGAGGGCAAGTTATCTGCATACTGCTGTGAGTTTATGCTAAATACAGTATGTTACACTAATGCTGACTTGTACTGTATGTTGAAGTTGTTAACACAATGGACGTGCAAATAAAATAAAAACTGATACACTAGATCAGACCTTCCCCTCTTTCTCTCCTCTGAAGGTGAATTAAAACCAAGTTATAACTTCAGTTGTAATCTGTCGCCTACTCACCCCTTATTTTGCTCAATTTTCCAAAAGCAAGTTTTCCATTATAAGGTGACAGATCCAAAAAATAGGAATAGCCTGCCAAGCAGAACTGTGGCTGGTTCCATAAGCTGTTTAGACTAG
Source organism: Tor tambroides (assembly GCA_021397915.2). Taxonomy (NCBI): domain Eukaryota; kingdom Metazoa; phylum Chordata; class Actinopteri; order Cypriniformes; family Cyprinidae; genus Tor; species Tor tambroides. Next base: position 27,829 of record JAFVLL020031563.1, read on the forward strand.
TCTTACAAGTTATAACTTTTTTTAGTCAGATATATAAATATGTAGGTTGGTCTACTCTGAATCCGAAAATTAAGACGGTTTACCCCTTGCTAGATGGTAAGACAAGTTCTTATGACACAGTCTGGACATTGTGGCTGTTTGCACAATTGGCCACTGTGGTTACATTACAAGAAAACTAACAAAAAAGTATTAGCAAGTACCATGGCAATACATGGTATGAAGTACATTTGAGCAACTATATTTTTTTTTACCTTGAAACATCAATTTCAGAATCATTCTGAATGTACACTGACTGTAAAAAGGCAAATAAGGCTTGTTTCTTTCCCACACTCCCCTCCAAACCTTGTTAGCTTAACAACTTCTGAGATGTCTTCATCTGATCGGTTTTTGAAGGCAGCATAAATGTATCCTTCGCTGGCTTTGATATCCCACAATCTTGTGTGTTCAGTTCCGTGAGCTAAAAATAACATCTGAAAGTTGTGGTTCGTAGTCAGCTTGTGTGTAAATGTAGGTTTTTGACCAACTTTTTCTAACGAGAAAGTTATCACCAGCTCCCTCTATTTTGTTGTAGATCATTAAACCTTTAAGCTGCCTCATGAGTCTGTCCAAAATAATTTTTGTGAGGTACCTTTATGTGAATGCAGCCTGCAAAGTCAATATCAAATCAGCTATTCGGACGCAACTTTGTTTGGTGAGCGGGTACGAAATCCCGCGAAACAAGCGGACTGCTTTACGGCAGCAACACATGCACGTGTATCTCTGTTATTACGACTGTAGGGGGATCGAGAGTCGCAAGAATTACACAAAACTACACACGGTAGGTACGTGAATTCTCTAATCATTTAGTACTAGTGTACACCACCAGTCAAAAGTTTTTGAACTGTAAGATTTTTAATGTTTTTAAAGAAGTCTCTTCTGCTCACCAAGCCTGCATTTATTTGATCCAAAGTACAGCAAAAACAGTCAAATTTTGAAATATGTTTACTATTTTAAATAACTGTTTTCTAATTGAATATAATTTTAAATGTAATTTAAAATTTCTGTGATCAAAGATAAATTTTCAGCATCATTACTCCAGTCTTCCAGAAATCATTCTAATAAGCCGATTTGCTGTTCAACAACACGAACATTTTTTTCAGGATTCTTTGATGAATAGAAAGATCCAAAGATCAGCATTTATCTGGAATAAAAAGCAAAATCCTTTTGTAACATTATACACTATACCATTCAAGAGCTTGGAGTCAGCTTTTTTTATTTAGCAAGGATGCTTTAAATTGATCTAAAGTGATTTATAATGTTACAAGAGATTTCAATGTCAGATAAATGCTGTTCTTCTGAACTTTCTATTCATCAAAGAAACCTGAAAAATTATACTCAGCTGTTTCCAGCATAATAATAATAATAATAATAATAATAATAATAATAATAATAAATGTTTTTTGGGCAGCAAATTAGAATATGATTTCTGAAGGATCATGTGGCTGGAGTAATGATGCTAAAAATTCAGCTTTGGAATCACAGGAATAGATTACATTTTATATTCAAACTGTTATTTTAAATAGTAAAATTATTTCAAGATGTTACTGTTTTTGCTGTACTGTGGATCAAATAAATGCAGGCTTGGTGAGCAGAAGAGACTTCTTTAAAAAAACATTAAAACCCTTACTGTTCAAAAACTTCTGACTGGTAGTGTATATGTGCAACTTAATATGGATATTATATTATATACAATATTCTATATTATCTTTATATATTTCTTTCTTTACACATGCACTTTTAATTTATTCAAATTTTACAGTAATAACAACAGTAGTAGCTAACTATATATGATTTAACTATGTAAATGTATTATCAGTATCAGATGTATTTATTTATCCTTTTTGTAAAAATGTATTTAAATTTCATCTATAACTTACGTTACCGTAAGGGTTACAGTTTGGCAAATGTAACGAATGTAACACTGCGGGCTTTAGGACCCGTCCGCGCTCTGCTCCAGTCCTCCATGGCGTTGTATGTTTACAGTGAGAATTGTATGGCAGGAATTTTCTAACATCAAATATTTAAACATCATTTGCATCGATACAAAAGTCCCAATGGACACAGAGATCCTGTGACACAGGTAAGCAACCAAGTAACTCAGTCGGCTTTTGACCATAGTTTTATCATGTACAGTATCACACTTTTTAAAGCAGAATGACTGTGACGGCGGCGGCTACAATGTTTCACTAGTTTATTTTATTTGAACGACTCAAGTGTTTGTTGTAATGCGACTCTGTCGCTTCATAAACAAGCCTACTCATTCACATCGATGAACTGTGGGCAGTTCTTCATCAACTTCAAGAGTGTTAAAACTTTCGCAGGGTTTTTGGTGATCACTACAAGTATCTAAAACACTCTTTGTAAATATAACTAATAAAGTTAGTTATATACATATTTGTCTTTGATGTATTCTCAGAAGTAAACTCACTGCATGTCGTCGACGCGGTCTATTAATATCACAAACTATGATTTCATTGCAGTTAATCTAGTTCTGTCGGTCTGTTCATTTCAAACTCGGTCATGAAATAATAATGCGCATTTGTTCATCTTTGGGTGGTTTAAAATACTTTTTCTTGTGGTCGTGCAAGTGTTCCTTTTCGACATTTTTAACACTGGTTTCGAGGTGCAGTTGCCACTCAGTGACTCAAGGCCTTAATATTAAAAGAATGCGCTTTTGAACATGTACCATAGTAACCATAGTTTCCGCCAACATACACAGTTACTATAGTTAATAGGTACAATAAAAGTGTCGTGAGTCTTGGCCGAGGGATAATAATTCTGTCAGCTTGAATAATTTAAGGTATTTATTTGATAATAAATTGCTGAGTCGTTTATTACAAACTAACAAACCATGAACACCATGAGAGCTGCTCAAACCTTTTCAAACCTTTTTTTTTTGTTGTGAATAACATTTTTTACAGGTGTCTACAGAACACAAAATCTCTAACAAACTCAATTAATTTTACTATTAAAATTATATACATATATAAAATGAGATGGAGGGGAGCTGCACATAACACACACACACACACACAAGACATAATTAAATAGAGCTGCTCAAAACTAATAAACACCACTCAGCACAGTGCTGTTCCATTGTTTAATATTATTTCCACTGACAATCACATAGATGGGCTGCTCTGAAGTAACTAATGCAGCATCACAGTCAATGGCAATGGAAAAATACATCAGACAGGGGTACACTGGCAGATAATCTATTATTGACCGTGGTTAATGTAACACCCACCCCTTGGATGCTTCGCTTTGTCACATGAATAGCTCGACAGAATGACTCACTTCCTCTTCTCCATCAAACTGAAGCTCTGGTGTCAAACGCAGCCTCAACAAGTGCTGTTATTTCTGGGTGCAGTCAGTCACATTCTGCTGTGTTCCGCTACAGGCCTGCATTCATGCAGCGGTGCAGCTGTGGAGACGCTCAGTGTTTCATTGTTTATTATGATGGCTTGACAAAGAGTCCAACAACTTGCAAACTATATTAACAGTTGTCTAGCATCCACCTAGTAATGCCTTTCAATCTCAGAACACCATACAGCAGGGTTCCTCAATTAGTTTTCGTCGAGGGCCGAATTCTGCCATCAATACCAAGCCAAGGGCCACTGACCTATATATATATATATATATATATATATATATATATATATATAAAATAATAATAATAATAATAATTATTATTATTATTACAATTATTATATTATTGTTGCTTTTTGTTAAAATAGTCACAAGATGGTCACAAGATAAATATTCAGATTTTTTCCTCCAGTACTCTGTTTTATTCAAACAATTATGAACATTTTTGCATTTAGATACAGAAGAACTTTGCCTGTTGAATATTAAAAACAAACAAATGAACAAACAAAACATCTGGATCTCCATATCTGCCATGCACATCGACTGTTCCTGCTCATCTCCAGACTGGATCTCTTCTCTACACTTTCCCTAATGGCAGATTCAGCATTAGATCTGTCAGCATTAATATATACAAATATATTGCCAAAAATATTGGGTCGCCCCCTTATAATGAACAGGTTTGACTACTTTAGTAATTTCTGGTGTTTGGTGATGAGTTTTTGGCTCAAGGTCTGCATTTACAGTCACACCAGAGGTGTTAAACTGGGATTAGGGCTTGGTTTTATGCAGACCAGTCAAGTTCTTCCACACTGACCGAATCAATCATTTTCTTTTTGAACCTTGTCTTATACACAGAGGCATTGTCATGTTAGAATAGAAAAGGGTCGTGTCCAAACTCTTGCTATAAAATTAGAGAAGCACGATTTCCTAGAATATCATTATATGTATAGCTAACATTAAGATTTGTACTCATAGAAATTATAAAATGTAGTCGAGCCTGTTCAGTAAAAGCATGCGACCCAATACTTTTGGCAATGTTGTATATATATATATATATATATATATATATATATATATATATATATATACATATTTTTTATTTTTTTTAAAGATTTATTTTTGGTGTTTTTGCCTTTTATTTGATAGTTAGACAGGAAACGAAGTTGGAGAGAGAGAGAGAGAGAGAGAGAGAGGGGACGGAATCGGGAAAGGTCCGGGAGCCGGGACTCGAACACGGGACGCCCGAAGCGCAACGGCGCTACATGTCGACGCGCTGGCGCCGACAGCATTAATATTTTTATACTTAGATTTTTTTTGGGGGGGGGGGGGGGGGCGTCAAATTGTAACACCGTGTGTCCCAACCAGACACGACGTGATAAAAAGTATCTTTTCCATGTAGTTTTTGTTCTAACCACTGGCGACAGCGACACGTGACAATAAGCGTCACGGGATTCTATTTTAGAAATTTTTAGAAGTTTTTATTTTCTGCGACGTCGCGGCAGGAACAACATACAAAATATGACAGTGATGATCTCAGGTAATGATTATGTGTTTTATTCAATGTTAAAAGTGTCTGATGTGAGTTTGAATATTATTTTGCGTGATCTTTATAGCCATAGTGAAAGCAACAATATAGCCTATATTTTACCTCAGATCTTGAAAATAAATTAAAGCAAACTTGTACGTTAAAACCAACACGTGTACTCCATAACAAAAATATTATCAGTCACTCAAAACTGTTCAGTCCATTCACATTCACATCCACTTTACTTTTCTTCACACTCGCCATGTTTTTGCTGTCACTACACTGGATGTGACAAAGCATTGCAAATCATTTGAACTTTGTGTCAGTACATTAGCAGTTTACTGTCAGGAATTTGTTGCTTCGCGCCGCTCTCGCCTGGTGTAAGTTAATGTCGCTTTCTGATGCTGCGTTTGAATTTTCATGCCACATGATCGATCTATCTATCTATCTATCTATCTGTCTGTCTGTCTGTCTGTCTATCTATCTATCTATCTATCTATCTATCTATCTATCTATCTATCTATCTATCTATCTATCTATCTGTCTGTCTGTCTGTCTGTCTGTCTGTCTTTCAGTCCATCTATCTATCTATCTATCTATCTATCTATCTATCTATCTATCTGGCTATCTGTCTGTCTGTCTTTCAGTCTATCTATCTATCTATCTATCTATCTATGTATCTATCTATCTATCTGTCTGTCTGTCTGTCTGTCTGTCTCTTTCTATCTATCTATCTATCTATCTATCTATCTATCTATCTATCTGGCTATCTGTCTGTCTGTCTTTCAGTCTATCTATCTATCTATCTATCTATCTATCTATCTATCTATCTATCTATCTATCTATCTATCTATCTGTCTGTCTGTCTGTCTGTATCTATCTATCTATCTATCTATCTATCTATCTGTCTATCTATCTGTCTGTCTGTCTGTCTGTCTGTCTGCTCATCCATCCATCTGTCTATCTGTTTGTCAAGTATTCATTCAACTTAAACTTTTAAAGCTGAAGTTTTTAATACTATTTTAAACAGTTTTCTGCTTGTGTCTTGTTTCAGTTATTTGGATGGAGTCCTCGCGGAGCACAGGGGGTCACTCCCGCGAGTACAAATTGGTGATGTTAGGTGAGGGAGGTGTAGGCAAAAGTGGTGAGTACTGTAGCTCTCTCTCTCTGTTTCTGTCACTTCTTTCTGCTGTTGATGTTGCCTTCTTGGTTTTATTGTTTCCCATTCCCAAGTGAGCATCTGTCATTGTCAACAGAAGATCAAATTATTTCGTTTTGATTGATCACTACAGGGTTTTAACCTAGACATGGATGAATCGTTTATTGGATGGTAGAACATGTATTTACTAAATCGATACTAATACTAAATGTGACCATGGACCACAAAACCAGTCTTAAGTAGCACAGATATATTTGTAGCAATAGCCAACAATACATAGTATGGGTCAAAATTATAGATTTTTCTTTTATGTCAAAAATCATTAGGATATTAAGTAAAGATCATGTTCCATGAAGTAAATGAAGTGTTGTAAATTTCCTACCGTAAAAATATCAAAACTTAATTTGTGATTAGTAATATGCATTGCTGAGAACTTCATTTGAACAACTTTAAAGGTGATTTTCTCAATATTTAGATTTTTTTGCACCCTCAGATTCCAGATTTTCAAATAGTTGTATCTTGGCCAAATATTGTTCTGTATATATACAATATACATTGATGGAAAGCTTATTTATTCAGCTTTCAGGTAATGTATAAATCTCAATTTAAAAAAACTGCCCCTTATGACTGGTTTTGTGGTCCAGAGTCACAAATAGTAGATATTTAGTGAATACTAAAGTTTTCATTTCATGAAACTATAAGAAATATAAATATTAGTCGGTAGGGCTGCAACAAATGATTATTTTGATAATCGATTACTCTAATGACTATTAAAACAATTAATTGACTAATTGCCAAGTATTTCACTTATTAGTCGGTAGACTTTGATCATTCAGCTTTTGCAGTTAGTTAAAATGTTGAGTTATACCTATTCTAACAAATATGTAAAATAAAGTAATCACTTCGGCTTTTGAAAATTATATTCATATTATGTAATTACAATTATTATTTACAATACAAATAAATACAGCGTATTTGGCACACAAAATGTGATGACAGACGAGAGACATTCTCATTCACCATTTAAATAGCTATATGAAAGTCTAACTGAATGACACAACATTCTAAAATAAAGGTAAGTGATAAGACGTTTTATTTTTGAATAAAATATTGTATTCGCAACATAATCTCTCTTACCTTATAAAGTTACGATAATCAAAACAGTCCTGAGTTAGATCAAGGTTTAATCTCTGCAAACCAAACTACAACTTTAATGTAATAATATGTTTTTTTTTGTTTTTGCATTCACTAATAAAAAGATTTTATCATTAGCCAGCTCCAAACCGGAGAGCTGATTTATAACAGAGAATCAAGTTGTAATTCTAACTGAAAGCAACACGGACACTGTTTTTTCATGTTAAATACTGTGAAGCTGTTTGCTTTAAGTCAGACTATTGTATAAAGCACTATATAAATAAACGTGACGTGACTGGACTTAACTAGAGGTACCGAACTGCAGAGCTCGTGCAAACATCCACATTGCTATAATAATCAGATGCTTTCTTAACTGCTGCTTTCTCACCGCTGTCATTTTTGTTGTGTTTATTTCGTTATTGAGAGGAAAGGGTGCATGCGGCATATATTTACAAATTCATCCGCGTTCGCTCTGTTCTCCTATTGGATTTCATCCGAGAGAGCTGAATGACATTCTTATGTTACAGCATCACACTGGTCAAACCGCTTTATTGCAGGTTATTACATTAAGTCATATGAGATCAAATGGCTATTTAACAACAAAAATATTTTTTCGACAATTTTTTATTGTAGACATTGTCAGTGATGTCGGCTAATTATTTCAGCTTTATTAGTCGTCCTAAGTAAATATGATCAGTTGTTGGAAATATGATCAATTGTTTTTTTTCCAAATGTAATCAGCAGTCATTTAAACAGGGAAGGAGCTGCTAGAAAGTCACTTCATAATGCTTAAAACCTCCAGTGAGCAAGTCAGAGAAGTCTGAGGCTAGGAGCGATATTTTAGTCGTAGCTCGTATTTTTTCAACACTTTCCTCTATAAGAAATTGTTTTTTTTTTAATAAAGGCAATGAAGACTAATAACTATGTTTAGGAACAGTAACATTTAGGAAAATTAAAAATCTAATTTTCAAAATTTTATTTGAAAGCACCCTCAATCTCAAATATCCATTGTATTGACTTTCTATGTTCTTTTTGGAGGCTCTTAAAAGCATAAATGTTTCTCTGTCTACTGCAAAAGGACCCAAAACAGGGCTGTGGGCTAAAGTTGGCCTGTGATAAGGAAAACCATTAATGGGCAAATGGAATCCAGTTTCCATTTTCCCATGAATATGTGGTGGTTAAATATGCTTAACAGTGTTGGGGTAACGCATTACAAGTAATACGAGTTACATAATCAGATTACTTTTTTAAGTAACTGAAGTAACGCATTACTTTTTAATTTAGAAGGAAATATCTGAGTTACTTTGTTTCCCATGTGTTGACTGACAGCTCTCGTGTTGCCATGTTGAGAGAAATCAGGAGAAAGCTCAGAGGCATTGTGTGCGCTGTGTGAACATGATGTTACTGTAGTTATAGATTGAATATGAACATGTATTTACTCACCTCACCTGCACAAAAACAGATTCAGTATTCCTTAAAAAGAATAAAAACAGTCAAATGCAAACTTGGAATATTATATAAACATGCAATAATTAAATATGTTAAGACAAATATAATTTAATATCATTAATATAATGATATTATAATATAATAATATCATCATGTATTTAATTCCATTTTATCAACCAATGTCTTTGCTACTGACCTTTGATTATCCAATTCAACCATACTAAGCAAAAATGACACATTTGTGTTTCATTTTTTGTTATTGCTCAATAGTGTTGAACTTTCTTCTCCTGTGGCATATTCTTCATGCAATTTGTTTGAGCAGTGCCCTATACTGTACAGACATGAATTTACATTTCATTCAGCCTGAGGCATATTCATTTCACTTTTGTTTCTGAAAAGGGTTTTTACAATTGTAAAAGAAGACCTTTTTAATATTAAAAACAAACAAGCAAGCCCTGCCCAGATTTGTAACTCAAAAGTAACATAATGAATTATTTTCCATAAAAGTTAACTAAGTAACGTAATTAGTTACTTTTTAGGGAGTAATGCAATATTGTAATGCATTTTAAAAGTAACTTTCTCCAACACTGATGGTTAATTTTAAAACAATTGAAAATAATGGCACAATACTGTCATCATTTACTCACCCTCAAGTTTTTTCAAACCTTGTGTTGGACACAAAGGAAGATATTTTGAAATATGTTGGTAACCAAACAAAACAAAAAAATATTATGGAAGTCTGTGGCTACCAGAAAATGTTTGGTTACCAACATTCTTCAAAATATCTTCTTTTGTGCTCAAGAGAAGAATGAATCTCATACAGGTTTGGAAATCCTTGAGGGTGAGTAAATGATGACAAGATTTTCATTATTGGGTGAACTGTCCCTTTAAATAGACTTCCCTTTCTTTGACTAAAATTTAAATTCCTATTTTCTCCCTTTGATTTTGGCATGAAATAATTTTGTGCGATTGACCCTTGTGCCGTATTTCAGTGGTTTTCTTTGACTGTAGCCCATTATTGTGGTCAGACAGCGGCTGGTTTCACAGCCTTAGATGTACAGTCACAGGCGGGCAGACAATAAAAGTGTGGGTGTTGGCTCAGTGCTTCAGTCTGGTCGTTACGAAGGTGCAGGTGCCTAGCAACTTCCTTCCCCTCCAGGAGTCTGTTGCCTTGGAGATGAGCGGAGGTCACCTGGTGAGGATCTCATTGTTTGAGTGCACTGCAGAAGGTTCTTTAGGGTGACTGATATTCTCTCTTTATATCGCTGTCTCCATGGGAACAGAGCAGAGAGTGCATACAGAGCAAATACATGCTGACAGCAGGGTGTGTTTGCCGCACATGAGGGAGAAGGGGGAGATGTTTACACTCTTCTCATTGAATTTCATGGTACCACAATTATGTAAGAACTCTGCTTGTCTTGTTCTCTTTGTCTCGCAGCCATCATCATGCAGTTTATAAGTCACAGATTTCCAGAGGATCATGACCCCACTATCGGTAAGGAAATTATTAACATGTCCTCTTAACTCATCAATCAAGTCTTTTACATTTCAGAGTGATGTTGCATTCGGTTTTTGTCACCCCACAAGTATTATAGATGACCAAAGAATTCGTGTGAATTCAGGATGACTGTCACAAAGTGTCCCAGTGAACCTATGTTTAAAAGAATGGTTCTTTTAAAGAATGAAAATTTGCTTAAATTAGGCACCCTCAGACCATCCAGAATGTAGATGAGTTTGTTTCTTAAACAGATTTGGAAAAACATCACTAGCTCACCAGTGGATCCTCTGCAGTGAATGGGTGCCGTCAGAATGAGAGTCCAAACAGCTGATTAAAAACATCACAATAATCCACAAGTAATCCACACCACTCCAGTCCACCAGTTATCATCTTGTGAAGTGAAAAGCTGCGTGTTTGTAAGAAACAAATCCATCGTTAAGGTGTTTTTAACGGTTGCTTCTGTCTAAAATATGAGTACTCTATCCATAATATTGCTTTTTCCAATGAAAAAGTAATCATGTCTGAATCAGGAGAGAAATATGCACATATCAAGTGAAATATTACAAATATTACAAGTGAAAACAGTCCAAAACAGCTCTAAAAAATGTGGGTGGATTTTGATGTGAGAGGACAACTGGGGATGGACTTTTTCACTGAAGGAAGCATTATTATGGATTAAGGACTGGATTTTGGCCAGAAATTAGGTCAGCTGTTTGGACTCTCAATCTGACGGCACCCATTCACTGCAGAGGATCCATTGGTGAGCAAGTGATGTAATGCTACATTTCTCCAAAACTGTTCTGATGAAGAAACAAACTCATCTACATCTTGGATGTCCTGAGGGTGAGTAAATTTTCAGCAAATTTTCATTTTTGGATGAACTGTTCTTTAATGTGTAACCTGTTGAAAACATTGTTTAGTAGTGGCAAAGAAACGACACTTTGAGTTGATGTCTTATTTATTTTTATTATGTAATAATTTGTCTAATTCAATTCTAATCTAATAATATTATCTAATAATTATCTAATAATTTGTCTATGTAATAATTTGTCATTTATTTTTATGTAAACTTGGTTATTTTTACATGCTTTATATATTTATTTACTTATGTTTAATCTATTTTCATTGATTTTTCTTGAGACTGTCAGGTGTTGTGTCTGTCTCACACACCATTCTAAAATATTTTAGTGTTTTTTGAAAGAAGTGTCTAATGCTAACCAAGGCTGCATTTATTTGATCAAAAATATGGTAAAACAGTAATATTGTGAAATATTATTGCAATTTAAAATAATTGTTTTCAATTGTAATATATTTTAAAGTATAATTTATTCCTGTGATGCAAAGCTGAATTTTCAGCATCATTACTCCAGATCCTTCAGAAATCATCCTAATATGCTGATTTGCTGCTCAAGAAACATTTCTTATTATTATCAGTGTTGTGCTGCTTCATATTTTTGTGGAAACTGGGATATTTTCAGGATTCTTTGATAAATGGAAAGGTGAAAAGAGCAGCATTTATTTGAAAGAGAATTCTTCTGTAACATTATAAATGTCTTTAATAGGGATGTTCATTTCGGTTATTTTTCCTAACCGACAACCGACGCTCGTTAACCGATTATTAACCGTTAACCGACAAGATTATTTTAAATTAGAACTAGATTAAGTTAGAAAGAATAAGTGTCTGTGACCCCTTAAAAATACTAACATTTGTTTTCCGGGGATTAATTTTACATTCGCAAAAAGCAGCATAAAACAGAACATGAGGATTCACATGATCATATCATATCACATCACGCACCTACAGCGCTTCTGCGAGCGGAGAAAAACATAATAAAGCTAGCCGCTATATATATATATATTATAACGAATAAATAGGCCTTTACGAGAAATATATTTTCACTTAAATAATTTAAGAAAACGAAAGAAAAACTGTGCAATAAGTATGCAGAGTTTCGGTTCATTTTTGTCCTGCGCGAAAGGAAACCAG
>JAFVLL020031563.1:40088-109018 GCA_021397915.2 Tor tambroides
AGTTACACTCGAAGTGGATTGGTCTCTCTGGCGAGATCCCAATTTCGTCGGTCATCCGACGTGACTCGGAGTGACCGACTGAAAGGGGAACTAAAATAGCCTAGCTATGTTTACAGTGTTTATTATAATGTTTGTAATTCGCGTCGGCCTATTTCTGAATGAAATAATAAAATGAGACTTATGGGTGACTTATGTTTTTTCTCTCTCTCTCTCTCTCTCTCTAAAAAACTTATTTTTTATACGCGTAGCTTATTTTAACCATGCAGCAAACCTTTTAAAACATTTTGATAAATTACTGAAACAAATAAATAAATAAGTGATTTTAAACCGTTTAACTGATTGTATTGATCGGTCAAAATTCTTATCGGTCAGTTAACGGTTAAAATGAACATCCCTAGTCTTTAAGTTTTAATTTAATATCTTTCAATTTAATGCATTATTTAAAAAAAAATGTAATGGTAGTGTATCTTCTGTGTATTTACTAAATATACCCCTAAATATAACACAGATGTCTCTTCCCATTTAAGTTTTTTTGTTTTTTCTGTTAAATGTTTTTGTGTCCTCTCATCAACCTCCATGCATGTGTTTTTCTGTTTTTAGAGGATGCCTATAAAACACAGATCCGCATAGACGATGAGCCAGCAAACCTGGACATCTTGGACACAGCAGGACAGGTAGGCGGTAGAGGTGGTGTGATAAAGACGGACACATGGAAAACAAAACATGAAACAGTGAAGTGCAAAAACCTGTCTGTGGTAAACTGTGGTGCTCAACTTAACACTTTATTTTGCAGACTATAAGAAGGTCATTCTCAAATGTGTCTCACTTCCCTTTTTCTGTGTCTATCTTTGCGGTTGTCACTTCACAAGACGCACAAACACACATCAGGCACAATGTTTCTCCCTCTGAATCAGCATCTTTTTCGTCATTGGATCACTCAGCGATGTTATAAAATACATTAGTCATCTCATCACGAGTTTAATGAAAATTCGCCTACAGTATAATAATGTAGTGTTTAGGGTTCATTTGGGAACATTGTTGAAACATTCAGGGAATGTTTCATAATGCATCTGTGGTATAATGTTGATTACAACATAAGTTTTGACTAGTATAAACTAATCTTTTGGTTTTTGTAAAGCAAACAAAAATCTTGTTTACAGGAATGAAGCCAGAAATATAGCCACAAGACCTATATGAGAGATTGTGTTTGAACAAGAGATTAATGTGGTAAAATTGCTTATTAACTTTGTTTGTGTAAAGTTATATCCAATTAGGGCTGGGCAATATGGCCAAAAATATTATCACAATAGCATACGATTTATTGCAATATTGATTTACTGTTAATGGGGAAGGAAATGCTTTCCACATGTTTGTTAGACATAAAAATGGTGTCTAATGAAATGAGTTAATACAATTTTAACAGTTTGATCATTCTTTAAAAATGCAATCAAATAAAATTAATTTACAACAAAACATTGTATTTTTATTGTCAAGCATGCTGCACAACAGAACTGTACAAATTAATGGAAAAATATCTTGGTTGTAAGATATTCCTTAAAATAATAATATTATTATTACTTTGAGAATTATATTTTAGTAGGCTATACAGTAGTAATATATTTCTGTCATAATTTCTTGAAGTTAAACCGGACTTTTTTTTTTGACGGGTGGTTGTGAAGGTCTTTCGACTGTGCTTTCAGTTTCTGCGTGTATTTGATAGTAGTTTTCCTTTTTCAAATGAAACAGTGTAAAGCTGGTGAAGTGGCTCTCAGAGCAGCTCTGGAGGGGAATTTCGTGTGTTCATGGCCTCATATATTGAGGTGCAGATTTTGAAGTGTGTTTGAGTTCAGTTGTATCAGACGAAACCACACCATTCATTTACACAGAAAGGCAGAACACGCAGACTCATTAGAGAAATGCCCTAACTGGCCGTTGTCGTCTTTATTTCTGCTGTGTGATGGACTGTTAGATTAATCCATATCCAGGAAATGTCCAGAGCACATCATCTTTATTATGAACATAAATTTTTATCGCAATTTAGATAGGATATCGTTTTATCGCCCAGCCCTGCTCCTGTCATGACCATGTAAATCCAATGAATCCCATTAAATTGCATGATATGTACAAGGATACAAGACAGTGAGTTTGTAAAGAAGATCTCTTTGTTTTAAACCAGGCGGAGTTCACAGCCATGCGTGATCAGTACATGCGAGCGGGTGAAGGTTTCATCATCTCATACTCCATCACGGACCGCCGCAGTTTCCAGGAGGCTCGCCACTTCAAGCAGCTGATCTACCGCGTGCGGCGCACCATCGACACCCCCGTCGTACTGGTGGGAAACAAGTCTGACCTGGTCCATCTCAGACAGGTGAGACGCTTTACCTGAAACCCCTGTACCTCAGAAATATTCACCCCCCTCAGAATGTATTGGATAATATTGTGTTATGTTATGTAACCGTGGTGTATCCCATTCAAAATACTGTAGGCTATGATGTGACAGATATTTTAGCAGTTATATAGCGGCATGATTATGTATTTTTGTAGGCCAACCTTTAAATTAGCATCACCCTGATTCCCTCGACATTTTCCCTCTGATTTTTTCCATTGGCTTTTGGATTATTGCAGAAAATATGCTCAGTGACCCACAAAAGTTTGAAGCCTGTTTGGATTTAAAGTCCCTGTGAAACCAAAATGAAAGTTTTTTGGGTGTTAGTATCAATATGTTAGCCAGTGTGCTCCAAAACAGTGACAAAATTTGCATTTAGAAGATATAAGCATAAGCAGTTCGTTACTTCAGCCAAAATGGATCAATGATTTTTTTGACGTCACCCCTTACTTCAGCTTCTCATCAAACTTTCTGTCCAATCAAATGCTCTCTAGAATCCGACAAGTCCTACACTATAAATCGGTCACTTGTTCACAGAATTAGTATTTTCTGTACAGTAAATGTACAGAAACTATATAGGGGATAGGGAACGATTCAGACATTGTAAATATGCTTTCCATTGGGGCAAAAGAAGTCTGGTTTTGCGCTGTTTCACATGAACCGCCGCAGCGCACACACTCTGCTCCGGTCCAGAGACACGATCACACAGAGCGGATCATATGAGCGAGTCGGCACAGACATCAAAACATATCGGACCCATTTAAGTTCTACACAGAATGCTATATTTTAGCAATATGGGTCAGATTTTGGCTTTTATACTCTGTCAAATGCGGCTTTACCGAGCTTCAGTGGCGGCTCTGGTCCAAGCTGTGAAATAAACAAAATGCTCTTGGCTATGTTAAAAAAGGGGCAGGGCTGCTTAATATGTTCCGCCCTGTCTTCCTGTTTCAGTTGAAATGACGTCAACATGGAGAATAACGCTGCGTGTTTCAAAGCACTTCAGTGGACCATTAAAGCCTAAATGCAGTAAAAACTAAACGTAGGCTGTAAATGAACTACACTACAGTCACATGACTTAAACAATAAGCTTTTGACAACTTTAAAAACATCTTCCCTGAAAATTTGAGTTAGAATAGTTTGCAGGTACGTGATTATAAACACCATGAGGCTGTGAAAGTGACTAGTGATCAAATGAGTTTAGTGTGATGATATTTAATGTCCCGACAACCTCTGTAGTCCCATTTAGACACTTGTTAGCAAACACCTTTTTCAAGACAAGTAAAACCTTTACTTTACTGATATATTTTATGTTGTAGAATAAAACATGAAAATATTTTGAGGTTGTGTGAACTACGGACATTTTTACAGGCATTTATCCTAAAACGCATTCAAAAAACCCAATGACTTCGAGATGATGGAGCCAGAAATGCTAAAATACAATTTGTTTCTGGGTTTTGACCTACAAAAATACATCATCCCCACAGCCCTCTATAGCAGTGGGACATGTTTCTTGGTCTGGATTTTGGCAAGGACTTTAACCTGTTTGATTTTAAGTAAATTGGATTTCATAGATATGTAAAACTGTAATATGTAAATTCACACACACACACACACACACACACACACACTATATATATATATATATATATATATATATATATGCACACTATTTTTACATATTTTTCATAGTCATTGCCCTGAAGGTCTTCTTTCTGTTCTCAGCTCCAACCATATTCCTTCTGTTTTTATGATGTCTCAATTCCTTGCCGCAGGGACGAATCCCTAATGCACAGTGCTGCCACCTCTGTGCTTCACTGTAGGGCTGATGTCTCACTGTGATGTGCTCTGTTTGATACGAGCCAAACACAGTCTAGCATTGTTCCATCTGAGAAGAACAGACTCTTCCTGGTCTTCACATGCCTTTAGGCAAATGCTAGTCAAGATAGCATGAGCTCCTCAATCTTAAGTACCAGCCAGACAGTTTCTCTCATCTCTGTCATAGAGAACTGTAACTTCTACAGAGTCGCTGTAGGCTTCTGATGGCCTCTTTTGCAAAGGTTATCATTGGCTGTATGCATGATTTTGAAGGATGTGCCAGTCCGTCCACTTTCAAACTTGTGCTGTATTCCTTTAGAGACTGGCTGCACTGTGCATTGGGATATATGAAGTGTCTTGTACATTTTTAATGTACCTTAAAGGGATAGTTCACCCAAAAATGAAAATTCTGTCATTTACTCACCTTCAAATAGTTCTAAACCTGTATGAATTTCTTTGTTCTTTCGAACACAAAGGAAGATATTTTGATGAAAGTTTGTAACCAGGCTGTTTTGGGGCACCATTGACTTCCACAGTAGGAAAAAAAAAATACTATGAAGTCAATGGTGCCCCAGAACTGCTCTGTTTCCCACATTCTTCAGAATATCTTCCTTTGTGTTCAGCAGAACAAAGACTTTCATACAGGTTTGGAACTACTTAACGAGATAGTGATGACAGAAATTTTCATTTTTAGGTGATCTATCCCTTTTAACTATTTATTTTCAAGAGCAAGTGTCCCTGACCCGGCTTGAAACACTGATGTAGTGTTCTCTTGGAAATACTGGAAGAACGAAATCACTGCACAATTGATTCTAGAATCGCCGCTATGATTCTAGCGTGTTCTAGATAGTGGTTGTAGAAATTAACATTAATGCAGATTAATAAATGCTGTGATAGTATTTTTGCCATTAACTCATGATTCCAAATGCATTAACTAATGTTAACAAATAAAACCTTACTCTAAATTTTTATCATGATGCTGTTAGTTACCGCATTCCTTAGTAATTTAGGTCCATCAAAAGGCTGTAATTATTAGTATAATTATACATATTTTTGTAATTATATATTGTTCTAATTATTATTATTATTATTATTATTACTAATAATAAAATATATTGCAGTTATGTCTATCTATCTATCTATCTATATACATATATATATATATATGGGTCAAAGACGAAAAAGGGTTTAAGCATAAAAACAATAAGTGTAATACTGCTTTAATTGTTGTTTCCCCCCCCCCCCAAAATAAAAAAAAATTCTGTTTAATTCAATTACAATTTTGTTTTTGTTTGTCTGAGTACAAAATAAATATCATACATTTTTCCCTGATTTACAGAAGACATCCACTAAAATGTCATTCAGTGTAAGTCTTGTCGGGCATATTTACAACAATTTATGACATATTAAAAGACTAATTACTTTCACCCCAGACACTAATTAATTGTAATTTTACATTTTTAAAATTTTCCACTATCCTAGGTTTTGCCTATTTGTCATTAAGAATTGTTTACTCATTTAAAACACAATAAAATTTAATATTCTCCCTTATTCTTTTATATATTTTAATATGTACAAGTCAAAATAAGCATGTTGTTTGACTTTTAACATAAATATTGTGTTACATTGAATGACAATGTAACATTATTTCAACCAAATTTTGGCATTTTTTCTCCAAAAACATTTAAAACCTTAAAAATAGACACTTTAATTACATTTAATGTGCTTTCTATGGACATAAAATCATTTTTGTAAATTTCTTTTGATGCGGACATCTTTACGTCTTTGACCCATATACACACACTATATTAGTACTGTCAAAATTAGTGCGTTACCGCAGGCGATTAATTTTTAACACAGTTAACGCAGGGGCGGGGCTACAGATGGCTACCCCACTCACAACTGCTGTTTCTGTCTCTTTTTTTCTTGACAAGAATTGCATTTATTTAGACGCAGAACATCTTTATGACCACATCAAACAGGAGACTTTTCAGACACGCACTCCACTTTGCCTCAGCGTCAGGCGCTAGTCAAACGAGCGCAGAAAATGATACAGGTGACGAGGGCCTTCGGTAGAACAAGATGAGATGTTGTCAGGCCATATGTCAGTAAAAACAAATCTTCCTGTCCTGTCAGCCGTTATACTGTTCATAGTGTGTGCTCTTCAATTGCACACACAAACACAGCGGTGTGCTGTAGCCTGTATCATTTCATATTTAAGCGCAAATGAAACTACGAGCATGCGTTTCAGATCCGCATCACGTTCAGCAGCGGCAGCTCTTAAACTTATAGCAGCCAAAGAACTGTAAATTTCCTACTTGCTGAAGGGCACAAGTAAATATGACATTTATTATAATGGGTTTATGTGAAGATTGTTTTAAGTTCACTTAAATTAGAAGTTGTTATTTTTTTAAAGTCTATTATATGTTAAATTTGATAGCTCTCAGTTATACTGTAATGTCGAATGGCTATAGGATGGATAAATATTAGGAAAAAATATCAATTTCCTAGAGACATCAGTAGTATTGGTATCAGCGATACTCACCTTCAGTCATAAAAAGATGCCACTAAACAAATATTAAAAAATATACTCTCTTATATATATATATATATATATATATATACACACACACACACACACACACACACATGTTCGTTTTTGTGAAAAGTGGGGACATCCCATAGGCGTAATGGTTTTTATACTGTACAAACTGTATGTGCTATTGCCCTAGACCAACCCTACACCTAACCCTACCCCTTACAGGAAACTTTCTGCATTTTTAGATTTTCAGTACACTCCATTCTGTGTGATTTATAAGTGTTTTGAAAAGTGGGGACATGGGGTAATGTCCTGAAAAGTCACCTTCTCCTTGTAATACCTATGTCATACCTTTGTCATTATACAAATCTATGTCCTGACTTTTCACAAAAACGCGCACACACACACACTCACTGGCCACTTTATTAGGTACACCTTGCTAGTACTGGGTTGGACCCCCTTTTGCCTTCAGAACTGCCTTAATTCTTCGTGGCATAGATTCAACAAGTGTTGGAAACATTCCTCAGAGATTTTGGTCCATATTGACATGATAGCATCAAGTGGTTGCTGCAGATTTGTCGGCTGCACATCCATGATACGAATCTCCCGTTCCACCACATCCCAAAGGTGCTCTATTGGATTGAGATCTGGTGACTGTGGGGGCCATTTGAGTAAAGTTGTCATGTTCAAGAAACCAGTCTGAGATGATTTGAGCTTTGACATGGTGCATTATTATGCTGGAAGTAGCCATCAGAAGATGGGTACACTGTAGTCATAAAGGGATGGACATGGTAAGCAACAATATTCAGGTAGGCTGTGGCATTTAAACGATGCTCAATTGGTACTAAGGGGCCCAAAGTGTGCCAAGAAAATATCCCCTACACCATTACACCACCACCACCAGCCTGAACCGTTGAGACAATGCAGGATGGATCCATGCTTTCATGTTCTTTACGCCAAATTCTGACCCTACCATCTGAATGTCGCAGCAGAAATCGAGACTCATCAGACCAGGCAATGTTTTTCCAATCTTCTGTTGTCCAATTTTGGTGAGCCTAAAGTGTAGCCTCCGTTTCCTGTTTACTTGGCAGCCAGGCAGCACAGTGTGTGCTGCTGCTGCTGTAGCCCATCTGCTTCAGGGTTCGACGTGTTGTGTGTTCAGAGATGGTATTCTGCATACCTTGGTTGTAACGAGTGGTTATTTGAGTTACTGTTGCCTTTCTATCATCTCTAACCAGTCTGCCTATTCTCCTCTGACATCATCAAGGCATTTTCGTCCACGCACCTGCCTCTCACTGGATATTTTCTCTTTTTCGGACCATTCTCTGTAAACCCTACAGATGGTGGTGTGTGAAAATCCCAGTAGATCAGCAGTTTTTGAAATACTCAGACCAGCCCGTCTGGCACCAACAACCATTCCACGTTCAAAGTCACTTAAATCCCCTTTCTTCCCCATTCTGATGCTCGGTTTGAACTTCAGCAAGTCGTCTTCACTACATCTAGATTCCTAAATGCATTGAGTTGCTGCCATGTGATTGGCTGATTAGCAATTTGTGTTACCGAGCAATTGAACAGGTGTACCTAGTCAACATTTGAAGTGGATTAAAACCTTTCATCAAAGTTGTCCTAAAACAAAAACAATACCTGTTATTGTTTTAGGACAACTTTGATGAACTTTTTTGATCCACTTCAAATGTTTACTATATATATATATATATATATATAACTTTCTGCAATGGTTCTCACAAAAAGATGGAGCATCACAACTGTTTTCAACATTGGAAATAATAAGAAATCTTGAGCAGTAAATCAGCATATTAGAATGATTTCTGAAGGATCATGTGACACTGAAGACTGGAGCAATGAGCAATGATGCTGAAAATTCAGCTTTGATCACAGGAATAAATTGCATTTCATATATATGTAAAAACTGTAATATCTACATTCACACACACACACTATATATATATATACACACTATTTTTACATTTAATCAGTAACTAATGTTTGAGACTTACTAGGCACAAGCAAAATGAAGCAGTTTATACTGAAATGCTGTTTGTTTTGTCTTGACACGTTCAGGTGTCTGTAGAGGAGGGCAAACAGCTGGCGAGGGAGTTCCAGTGCCCGTTTTTTGAGACCTCGGCTGCGTTTCGTTATTACATCGACGAGGTGTTCGCTGCACTGGTGCGTCAGATCCGCCAGCGCGAGGCCGAGATGATGCGGGGCAGCGAGAGGAAAACCCGACGCAGCCATTCCTTCTGGAGTCGCCTTAAAGCCCCCTTCCATAAGAAACAGCAGTCCGAGCACTGAGAGAGTCACACAGAGAAGAAGGGCATGATGGGATACCTTCCAGAAGATGGTTCTCTCACTGCAGCTGTATTAGTCCCATCTCCCTCAGATGGTTTGAGAACTGTATTTATAGTTTCTATCTGATTGTTTGCAATGATGCACTCCCAATCATTTCAGTTAGACTAAACCCTCGCTGTGCAGGACACACTTACTGTTGCCATTTGGGACGTGGGCTGATTTACTGATGTTAGAGATTAAGAAAGAAATATTAAACTTGACAGTAGTTATTATTTTTCATTTTTGGACAGCATTATACTTTGTGAAGGCGAATGTCCGGGGGAATGTTGTACCTCATATTCTAACTGATGGGAAAGTAGAAGGATTTGTTACATGTGTTTTTTGAAGTGAAGAGAGGTAAGGTCACATCAGACACGGGTCAGAGATTTGCTTGTTGGAAAAAAATGAAGGTCGAATGAGTTTCAGAGAGCATGTTGTGCAGAGTAGAAAGAAGGAAAAGAAAGCAATGTGTTGAAGGATGGGTAAATAGGCATGGGTGTATGGTAGAAATATTAATCTGCCAGTATAATGAGTACTGTAAACCATTTCTTTTGTTAGACACATTTAAAAAACCCTTGCTGTAGTTGATTCGCAACTCTGTTCTTTAGCTTCTTTTCAAAAACTGGGTGAATAACATGTCCGAGTCACATTTCAACCCAAACGTGTGTTATTATTATTGTTTTTTTTTTAAATAAATAATTTAATAAATAATTAATAAGATGGGATGCATTGCAAAATATTTTCATAATAACTGGAAGCATATTTCCCCCCAAATACTCATAAACATAATGGAATGTTTTACTTTTGATTTTGTAATTTTCATTATTCACAAATTTTCATTAGATTATCATTACTGTAATACAATAATATTTTTACAATTTAAGTAATATATATATTTTTCATTAAACAGTAATGAGAATTTTTTATGGTAATGCATATTTAACATTGGGGTTGCTTTATTGTCATGGAAATAATGCAAAAATGCTCCTAAAAATGTACTCTTTAAATTTATTATATGTGACCCTGGACCACAAAACCAGTCTTAAGTAGCACGGGTATATTTGTAGCAATAGCCAAAAATACATTGCATGGATCAAAATGATCGATTTTTCTTATATGCCAAAAATCATTAGGATATTAAGTAAAGATCATGTTCCATGAAGATATTTAGTAAATTTCTTACCGTAAATATATCAAAACTTCCTTTTTTTGTTAGTAATATGCATTGATAAAACTTCATTTGGACAACTTTAAAGCTGATTTTCTCAATATTTTGATTTCTTTGCACCCTCAGATTCCAGATTTTCAAATAGTTGTATCTCAGCCAAATATTGTCCGATCCTAACAAACCATACATCAATGGAAAGCTTATTTATTCAGCTTTCAGATGATGTATAAATGTAAATTTCGAAAAATTGACACTTAAGACTGGTTTTGTGGTCCAGGGTCACATATAATAAATATCATTTATTATATTTTGATCTGAAATATGGCTTGGACATGTGAGATTCAATCAACTAGTATGTGTTTGATGGAAACTGAGCTGTAGTTGCAAAATACACTGTATGAATGATTTTTTTATTTTTATTTTTAATTTTGCTGAGCAATATTCAGGTCCACCTTTAAGCACATTAACAGACTGACCAACATGATTATGATGGAAAACAAAATTGTTTCCTTTTTACCCAGGGTGATTTTTATTCCAGTGGTTTCTGTAGTCAGGCTTTAATGTGGCTGATGAAGTGGATGTCCTCTTACACATGCTGTGCACTTACTGCGCATCAAATTTGAATAGTATGTCTGTTCATTTTAGCATTTCATGCAAATTCATGTCATTGTTTTTCTTGTGATTCTTAGATTTTATGTTTTATTTTTAAGCAGAATGGGTTTACTATATTTTCCTTTATTTATTGTCATCAGAGATTCTCAAATAAAATTCACTTTACCAATCTATAGCATAGTCTTATTATTATTATTAGCCTGGTATTGTATTAGTGTATTAGTGTAGGCGTATCAGTACTATTAAATTTATGCCTTTTAATTTATTTGGCGACCCCTGGTGGTTGTTTTTATTGTTAGTCGCCAGAAACTAACAGTAAGTTCATTGAACTTTTGTTGTCGTTACGTATTAAAGTTAGCTAGTCTATTTCAAAATAAACTGACACGTTTAGGTTATTTTTGTGCCATCTCCGTACGTGTTAAACACATTTATCAAAACGTGATTCTTTGTTATTCAAAAAATCAGAAAATTGCATGATGCGATTTCAATTTATCTAAACGCGAACGGCGTGTGCCGCGTGTCCGTCTTCGGCTGCCGTCCATGGATTAAAGTGTCAAAGCGACAAAAACATCAAGTGCAACAGCGCAAGTATGCCCCATAAATCCAGCACCAGACTACAGTCAAAAGAGCGTGTTCTCTGAAAACATCAAGGATCTTCACGGTGAGCTTGTTTAAGGTTTATCTGAGGCCGTGAATCTGCGTGAAGAGGCGGCTGAAGGACGCTCAGAGTCATGGAGTCGTGGGTGAGATTCAGCGCTCAGAGTCAAGCCAAAGAGCGCGTCTTCAGGTACACAAACACTCACTCACTGCATGTTTACAACACTGTCACCACATGTACACTACCTAGTTCCCTTCACAGCATGAGCTTTGCAGTCTTTTGGGAGAATTGGAAGTTGTGCTCATTGATACTGTTTTTGTTTGCAACTATTTCACAATGAGTAATACTAGCAACAAAGCACAGTATCATTCACATGTTTCAGATCATAGTATTTAATAAAACGCCTCTGAGTACCATATACAGTCAAACCAAAATCTATTCAGACACCTTCAACATTTCTCACATTATCACAGTTTATTCGCTATAGTTTAGAAAATGGTAAGAACTCAAGAGTTAAACTGTGTCAGAACAGATTCATCTTGATAATGTCAGATAACTTTGATAGAAAGGTATGTAACAAAACATGGTCAGGTCAAAGTGTCAAATCAAATTTTTGGTCCCAAATTTTTATCCGTTTTACTATATGAAGAATTTTTTGGGTGTAATATGTCACAGTCTACTTTATTTTGCTATCCTCCTTACGTAAATGAACTATAGTGTCCTGCACCCACTAGTAAAAATAAAATTGGTTTGACTGTAAATATCATATATGGAATGAATCCCATGTCAAAGTTAACACCTTATATACTTTCAATATATAAAATCATATTATAAGGGATACTTTTTTATAAAAGCAACGTTTACAAGGAGCAAACAAACATATTTTCAAGTAACCAGGTATTTGAGGACTAATGGTCAATAGTGTGTTTCTGTGATTTAATGCAATGATCTTTGTATGGATGTTAGTGTTCTAATACTTGCTGTCTAAATGCTGATTTTGTGTAATTATGATTGAACAGGGCTGCCCAGTATGCCTGCACACTGCTGGGATACACGCTGCAGAAAGGAGGAGCGAGAGCAGAGCTGCTGAACACCATCAAACAGCTGGAAGCTCACATGAGCCTGACCAGAAAATGTACGTTTAAGATCTTCTGCTGGAGTCAGTGGTCAGAAGAATCAGGGTTGGGCATTATTGGTTCACTTTTGAATGAACAGGATGCTGAATTGGAATGGCAGGAGAGGAATACTAAATTGCAGTTTAAGGAAATTCAGCTCAGTCACACATTTTTATTAGAGAAAGTCCAACCCTCAGAGACACAGTATAACATAATTGCAACATACGCATACAGCAGTTAAACAATACTTAATTTTCACTAAATATGGGTAAAGATCATGCATAACAGTAGCTGACACTATTACAACAGTTTTAATGGGAATAAATGCATATTAACGGCAATTAACATTCTAAAGTCTCTCATAATGGTGGCAGGCAGCTGACACAATTTTTAACAATTTTGGAACAAGTGTATATGTTTGCAAAGTATGTATTTGACATATGTGACCCTGGACCATAAATCCAGTCATAAGGGTCAATTTTTTTGAAATTGAGATTTATACATCAATAATAAATAAGCTTTCCAGTGATGTAATGTTTGTTAGGATAGGACAGTATTTGGATACAACTGTTTGAAAATCTGGAATCTGAGGTTGCAAAAAAAATCAAAATATTGAGAAAATCGCCTTTTAAAATTGTCCAACTGAAGTTCTTAGCAATACATATTGCTAATCAAAAATTAAGTTTTGATATATTTACGGGAGGAAATTTACAAAATATCTTCATGGAACATGATCTAATATGCTAATGATTTTTGGCATAAAAGAAACATCGATAATTTTGCCCCATACAGTGTATTGTTGGCTATTGCTACAAATATAAAACCCATGCTACTTACAACTGGTTTTGTGGCCCAGGGTCACATATAATTTTGTTTACATTTTATTTCTCTATGGCTAGTGATGGGTTGCATGCCCTAATATTTTGAACAGTAGAAAACATTAATAAAAAAAATTTGAGAATATTTTTAAATTTAGCAGAAATGCAACACTGGGCATTAGGTTGTTCTCACACAGTGTTGCTTATTCAGTGAATCTTGCAAAAATATTTTTTTAGCTTTTTTCTAAACTCTTTAATCATTATTGTCTCATTTATGTAACAACATGCGTTGTTTAAATTAAGTGGTATTAAAAGACAGAAATTTCTTCAAAACTTTTCATGACTGTATGCTGTGTTCCCACTGGCAATTTTGCAACATTGTTTCCCATATTATACCCCAATGCAAATTTAACCTAAATTGCCTAACTAATGGCTTGACATGTTAAATCATGATAATAATTCATTGCTTAGGTCTCTGAGGGAGGGATTTAAACGGATTATATCTATTATTACTATTACATTAAGTGAGTCCTGATGCCTAATCTCTTTTCACTCCCAGAACCTGTTTATGTTGCTGTACCCGCTCAGTGTTTGATTGATTGAGTCTGTGAGTGTGTTGTGTCAGTGATGAGGTTAGGGAACTCCGCTGAAGCTCTGGAAGCAGCCAAACGCACTGTGCATCTGTCAGACTGTGTGCTGCGGCTCTGCATCACTGTGGCCCATTTGAACAGAGCCATGTATTTTGCCTGTGATAACGTACTGTGGGCCGGCAAAACAGGACTGCTGCCCGAACTAGATCAAAACAAATGGAGCCAGAGATCATTTAGGTGAGTTCTAGATTATTATTATTCTTTTTTTTTTTTTTTCAGCAAAATTATTATTATTATTTTTTAACAATTTTCTAGTAATATGTGGAATTTATTTTTTTTATTTACTTATTTAGATGGTCTTTTAATATTGAGATAGTATTATAATATTTTATTAATATTTAAATATTTGTTAATATTTTTCTTTTTAGATTTTGTTTTCATTTCATTTTAATTATACATTTTTAGTAAATTTGTTGTCATTTTTATTAGTTTTAGTTTTTTATGTATGTCTAGTTTTTAATTTTTTATTTCCGTTTTACAAAAACATTTTTGTTACTCAATTTTGTTTCTTTAAATAAACTTTAACTGAAAAAATTAAACATTTTTCATTTCAACAGTTAAATTTACAAAATTAAATTACGAATAATGGAAATATTTTTTAATGGTCTTAGTTAACTATAATAGTCCATATGTTTCATTTTATTTTATTTTTTTTTTATTTAATTAGATTTTGCAGGTAAAATTTTAATTTAATTCTGTGAATGAATTTGCATCACCCATCAAAAATGTTCCTGGAATTTCAAAATGATTTCCTAACAGTATATGGAGATGGTTGCATTTATTCTACTATTTTGAGCACAGCATGAAATTCACAATTTAATAACCCGTCTTTCTCTCACTTCCTGTAAACAGATACTACTTGTTCGCACTCATCCTCAATCTAACCCGAGATGCGTATGAAATCCGTGTGCTGATGGAGAGAGAGTCCCGCAGCAGTTCAGCTAAAAGCTTTAACTCCAGTCCGTCTCCGCTCACGCCGAGCCCAGAGAACGGAGGAGAGTTCCCTCTGACCCCGTCGCCCTCCTCAGCGCTGTCTCCTCTGCCGCCTCTCCCCATGATCTCAGCCAGACTCAACAAGCAGTTCCACCTCCTGATCACGGTGCTGCGCAACAACCCTCCGCTGCTGCTGGACTTGCTGAAGAACCTGTGTGACGTCTTCATCCCGCTGGACCGGCTGGGTCTGTACCCCACGGGCTCCGGCTTTGTGGGCGCCTGCGGCCTCACATCCTCGATCCTGTCCATCCTCACTATAGTTCACCCCTGGCTCAAACTCAAGCCCTGAGTCCTGTGGCTTTATTTCTGGAGAGAACCTCTCTTTAGCTTGTGTAGATAGCGGAAAGGAGAATGTCTGTCCTTCATTCCAGTTTAATTGCACATTCAAATCCGTTTCTTCTACGTGTGGAAAAACTAAACACAAGATCTGACCTATTCTAATTAAAAACAGTCATTTAAGTCTGAAAATGTCCTAGTCTGGCCACATTTGAAGACATTCCTCTCATATAATGCTGTAGTTTTCAGTATGGGGGTGTTCAAGTGCTTTTGCAATTCAGCACAGAACTACAAATGGCAACTTACTTTCAGAATCATAATTTTATCCTGATGATGAATCTCATGAAGAAATGTCAGGGTTGCACCCCAAAATCAATGGAAAATCTGTGGAAATGAAATCTAATGCAGCAAATATGTGACCCTTGCAAATGTAAAATGTATTTTAGTAATAATATAGCTTTGATAGATTCAAAATGTCACAGCAAAAGTATATAAGAGAGCAGAGTATGTGTGCGTGTGTGTGTGTGTGTCTATATATATATATATATATATAGACCCTGTTTTTCCATAAGCTTTATCTTAAACTGCAGCTTTTTTGTTTCAACTTGCTAATCAAACGTTATTGTATGAGGATACTGCTGAGTTCGGAAACAGTTACTGTTAAAAATGTAATACTTTATCCTGTAGATCTTTTTAAAATCTATATATCCGAGGCTATTTCTTGTTTTACAATTACTGGAGTTGTGAACCGCTGTAATTTGTTACCAAACTCGTTTCAAACCTAGTAGTTTACATTTTTGCAGTGATTAATACATTACCAACCAAAAAGGATTTGGGAAATGGTTAAGAAGTAAAATGTTATAAACTGATATTTGCTTAATTTATCTCACAACTGAATTAGAACTACATCACTGACACAGTGGTATAATGCAGATTTTTTTAAATGTGTGTGTATATATACATGACCTATCGAGTTTTATGCAACATAACCATATTTTGAAACTTCTTGAATGTTAATGCTATGTATCACTGGGGTTACTGATGGTGACATGATGGAGCTGTGAATCTAACTTTTGAAATAAATAATGCCTTGAATTTTACTCTCTGATTTTTCCTCATTTTCCATGTGCGTTAATTAGGATCTCACTCATTTTGTACAACGTCAGCAAATTGGAAACTTCTTGAACTTTGTCTAGAATCAAGGTTATTTGCAGCCTATCTATGATTGATCTGTTCTGGTGTTGAATCACTCATGTACATATTGCCCTTTTCTTGCTATGCTGCATATCAGCACTAGAGGGAAACACAACTCAACGTTTACTACCGGAAACATGAAATCGTTTCATTAGGACAGCTTGCATCTTCTGACAAGTGACCAGATTTCTGAAATCATATCCTAGTTCAGTGCTCTAAATATCACTTAAATCACTTAAAAAAGGTGATATGTTTTTGTTTCTTATTGTTGTGGGTTCCATATAATATTATAATTAATAGGCCTAATTCTAATGATGGTTTGCAAACTGACCCTAGCTTTAAGCTGTAAATATTAACTTTTGCAAATAGCAAACAGATCAAAACAGTATTATATTTGAACAAAATTAGAACTTTACAAAAACACAATAACAAAATAAAAAAAAACTAACTTTTTTTTTTTTTTTTTACATTTTCAAACTACAGGCTATTTAACTTTTTAACAAAAAAATATACAGTAATTACAACTTTTCAAATGTTATTTTTAGTGCTGTCAAATGATTAATCGCGATTAATCGCATCCAAAATAAAAGTTTGTGTTTACATAATATATGTGTGTGTACTGTGTATATTTATTATGTATATATAAATACACACACATGCATGTATATATTATATGAATATATACATGTAAATATTTAAAAAATATATTTATATATACATAAATATATACAGTACACACACATATACTATGTATACAAAAACTTTTGGATGTGATTAATCGCGATTAATCGTTTAATAGCACTAGTTATTTTATGTTTATTGTTTTTGAAATCAATCCTTAGTATGTACTTTCTGCAAATGTAATTGTGCAAGTGTGATTGTTGATTGTTTAATTGTTTAATTCTTTTTTTTTAATTCATTAAAAAAAATTGTGTGCAAAACAATCCCGAACACTTCTATGCCTTGTTAAATAGTACACACAAACAGTATTACTTTAATTTAACATGTGAAGTTGTGACCACTTCACATGTGACCACTTTGAAACAGATAACGATGGCTGCATCTGAATTTGCATACTTCAGCATGCAGTAGGTGGAAAACAGTATGTCTGAATTCATAGTGCTCATAAAAGTGTAGGCAAAAAGTACTACTTCTGGCATGTTTCTGACGTGTACACAAGGCCACTGGAAGGCAAGCCTGCAACCTTTAGCTGAAAAAGCGTAATGGCTAAAGCTAAAGCTTCCGCTTTGGCAGTATGTAGGGAAGGAGACCAGAGGCTGTTTTTTTTAACACTTTACTATCCCATGAGGCCACGGGAGAGAATTTATGAACAGCAGTGACGCGACGCAACTGACGCTGGAAGGTCACGTGACTGACAACATGGCGAATGTAGTATATCCAGATTACATTCATTCTACACATATTCATAGAGAACATACTCTTTATGCAGTTGCGAAGTACAGTAATTACTTATTCAAAAAATTACCTAGGTTATGCAGTTATTAGGTTATGCGGTTTCAGACACAGTCGATGCCTCTTTTGATAAATGATGATAATAGCGCTGATAGCTCTTGTCCAGGTTCAGTTCTTTATGGCTAAAGTTGTGGCGTGAGACAAAGTAATCCCCTTGCAGTGCCCTCTGCTGGTTATAATCACTGCACGATTGCTCTGGTAACCAGCAGGTTGATGGTTAGCATTTTTGCAGTGTATTTTCTGGCTGTATTGATGCAAAATGGTAGCTAATACCGGTAAATTCGTTCAATTCGGCAATTTTCCGGTATGAGAAGTTGTAACATTGCTAGTAAATTGCTGGAATGATGCTGTGTGTGAGCACAGAATGAAGATTACCGGTATGAACAGGTATTAGTTGCACTGATGTTACTCCGCGCTGTGTTGTTCAGTTTTAAGTTGTGTAATGCGATGTCTCTGGGCCAAAAGCGCTGCATGAATGTGAACTTTGACACAAAAATAAAAACATCAACAAAAACACTGACCGTGTTACAAACACAACACCAGGAGGTGCAGCAGTTAGAGGTAATTTCTGGTCAATGATGTCACAGAAACCGATGTGTGAATGGTGCATTACTGGAAAAAAGATGGAATGTCATTGGCTGTGTGAACAGCGCATTTTTTTATTTACCGGAAAAGTCGTTCTGGTAATTTTACGGCAATTTACTGGTATTACTGTGTGAAAGGGGATAATATCTGAATCGGTTTCAAATTATCGGTAAATTCTGTGACATCATTAACCAGAAATGACCTCTAAAAGGCTGTGCCTCCTGGTGTTGTGTTTGTAACATAGTCAGTGTTTTTTTTTTCATTTTTGTGTCAAACATTCACATTCATGCAGCGCTTTTAGCCCAGAGAAATCGCATTACACGACTTCAAACCGAACTACACAGTGCGGAGTAATTGCGTCATCTGCGTCCGAATGTTACGATTTGCTCAGAGTAGACGTCTTACTTCAGCATGTTTTTTTCAGCTCGTATGTGTTCATAATGCTAATCTTGTTCTGCGTTCATTCCGGCAATTTACTGGCAATGTTGCAACTTCTCATATCGGTAAACTGCCAAAACGAATTTACTGGTATTTTCGAAAAGGTCCTGTTCACACATGATTTCTTAACGGTAATTTCTGTATGTGTGAAAAAGGCTATTAATTACTTCTAGACTTAAGAGGGAAAATGTAAACCTTTCAAATTCATAAACGAAAAAAAAAATGGATTTAGAAAACATGCTAGGGTTTAATATGTTTAAAAATCAGATGGTTATGCATGGGCTATGTGGTTTTTTGTAATGTATATGTGTTTAATGGGACAGATTGAGAGGACACAGTCTCCTGCTGTGAATGAGCGGCTGTGGGGGTCTGTCCTCCTCCTCCTACTCTCTCAGGACACTTACATCACACTGATTCAGATGCTCTGTGTCACTCCCACATGGGTGCATTTGTTTGCATTACCCCCAACCCTCTCTTTCTCTCGGTTAGGCTCAAAATCACTTTTAATTATCCAGTACATGTTTGCTAGTAGAATGTTTGCAATACTGGGCAGCTGATTCTCAAGAGAAGCCATTGTTGGAGTAATAATAGGAAATGCTGTAGTTACACGTGCCTGTTGGGCTTTGTATTGATCTCGAGTGTTTTCAGTAGGAAGCGAATGACATAAATGATGAGCAGGATGGGAAAGGGTGAAGGTGGTCATCAACACCACCCACAGTCACCCACAGCAGATGCTTTCTCAACTCTCTCTCACTGTCTTTATTTCTCATTCTACATCCTTTCTTATCAAGCAGCTCTCTTTTTACTGGAACAGAAGCTATTATTTTTATAGGCTCCCAAAATGTAGTAGTCATGGAGATATTAAATGGCTTTGTGGCAGTGGGGTCCAGGTCTGAGATCAGTACTTTTCAATGTGGTCTCAGACGTTTGAACCCCACCAACAAAGATCTGGACACACACGGGGCTGCAGACAGTAACATTAAACCAGGACCCACACCACTTTTGTGAGAGACAGAAAGGATGAGTAATGTTTGGCGCGACCCAACAGTGCATGTCTCTTCGTGAGCCTGTGCCAAGCTGAGCTTAATACTGTGTTAATAGACAACTCATTGTCTCTGAACATGGACCCCACTGGAAGTCCTTCTGCTCTGAACTCCTTACATAAACTCCAGACCAATTACATAATTTCCAAACAAAATATAAAATACTGACTACTGACTGTTGCAAACAGTCAAAAAGATGATTTTGACAGTGATTAAATACAATAGCATGGACTTAAACTACCAAACAATTTTAAAATGAGTTTTAAAATTCAAATTTTAGATAGTCATAGAGAGGTTATCAGTATGAATATAATTTTATCTATCTATCATCTATCTTATTTTACATAGCACATATCCTTCTCCGGTATTCATAAATAACTAAAATCATAGGCAAGTCATCGAAATTCCTTAATAAAAATTACGATTAAATAGCCAATATAATTTTTTCTCCTTATTCTCAGCTCTACAGTATTTCATCAGTTAGACATTGCTCTTTATCAGTACAATATCTATAAAATTTCTTTCTTTCTTTTCCTTCTGTCCTTCCTTGCCTCTTTATTTCCTTCCTTCCTTCTTCTTTAATTCCATTCTTCATTTCCTCCTTCATTCTTCGTTCATTCTTTCCTTCCTTCCTTCTTTCCTTACGTACTTACTTCCTTACTTTCTTCCTTCCTCCCTTCCTCACTTACTTATTTACTTGCTTCCTTCCTTCCTTCCTTCCTTCTTTACTTCCTTCCTTACGTACATACTTCCTTACTTACTTCTTCACTTCCCTCCTTCCTTCTTTACTTCCTTCCTTCCTTGGTTTCTTACTGCCTTCCCTTTCTCCTTTCCTCCTTCCTTCTTTACTTCCTTCCTTCCTTAAATACAAATCATTCTCCAGTAATCACAAAAGACTAAAATCATAGACAAGACATGGAAATGTCTTAGTCTAATTTAAAGATTCAAAAAGTTATGGAAATTAATATTAAAATAAAATTTATTTTGCATTATTTATTTCCAAATATGATTCAATTATATATATATATATATATATATATTTTTTTTTTTTTCTAGTTTCTTAGGTGTGGGAACATTAAATATTGTTTAACTATGCTTTATCTGTAAGGAATGTCACTGTCCTTCCCATGAGTATAACCTACCAGAGATCATTTCAGATGATACACATCTCTGACTGGACTTCCCCATCACACACTGTACATTGTACTATAAGGTCATATTATCTATCTTTCCTGAACAATAATCCGCCCTGAGGTCTGTGGTTTATCATTTGTGGGCAGCTGATTCATACAGAAAGTGTTTCAGTGTACTGATCATGTGTCTTTATTATGCACACAATCCTATCAGATGTGTGCGATGATTAGGATCGGCCCTCATATGAACCGGATACGAGCTGCGGGGCCGATGGGATACGGGAGGACAGCTCGCGGCTGACATTCTGTCATCTCAATGCAGAAGATAAACAGAGCACTGTGGCTTCATCAGGACGCCATTGTGCAAAACTCAGAATGACAAAGAGGACGTGAGGTGAAGTGCATAGATATGAATACCTGCCACAATCAACACATCAAGATACAGAAACAGTTTTAACATCTTGGAAAGGGCAACATGTCATGTTTATGGTTTATATAATGTAGTTTGTGCAGTTAAAATGGGACATATAATCTAGTTTATATACAATATAGGCCTATATATGCCGTTCATTATATACTGTTTGTTCAAGTTTGGAGTAAGATTTTTTTTTTTTTAGATTTAAAGAAATCAATATGTTTATTCAGTAACAATGTATTAAATTGACCAAAAGTGACACTAAAGACATTTATAGTGTTATAAAAGATTTGTTTCAAATCATGATCATGAAAATCATGATCAAATCATCAAAAATGGTCACAATTTCCACAACTGTTTTCAACATTGATGACAATAAGAAATGATTCTTTGAGTAGCAAATCAGCATATTAGAATGATTTCTGAAGGATAATGTGGCATTGAAGACTGGAGTAATGATGCTGAAAATTCCACAGGAATAAATTACATTTAAATATTTTAAAATAATTTTTTTAAAATAATAATATTTCACAATATTACTATTTTACTGTAATTTTTGATCAAATAAATGCAGCTCTGATAAGCATGAGAGATAAAAACAAAACAAAACAAAACAAAAAAACAACTTATTGGCCCCAAACTTTTGAACAGTATATATGAAAAATAATATTGTCTGAAATCCTAATTATACCGGTGCACAGTTTTTATTTATTTATTTAAAGTAAAGCCCAAGTTTTGACATTTGTGGTTTAAAGAGCTGCATGTTTGTCAGGGATTTTTCGTATTTTTCTCTTCCTCTTCTATTCTGGTCTTTCTTTTTTATAAAGCAGCATCATCAAATGTCAGCTTTATCTCCATAGCAACACATTTTGGCCAGAAAAAGGGCATCAAGAAAGGACATCTGGGTGTATGAAGATAGTTTTTCCCCTTAGTTCAGAATGGCAACCAACTCCACAGAGATTACAAGTACAGTTGTCCCAAAAGTATTTCCACACTTAAAATGTGCAGTATGCATTTAATTGCATTGCACTGGGGGAAATAAATAAATAAATAAATAATAGTAGTAAAAATTGCTGTGGAATTTACTTTGACTCAGAAATTTTTACTCAGAAATTGCTAGTAAATTCCATAAATAATTACAAAGAAAAAGCAAGTAACACATTAAAATAAAAGTGAAATTTTGAAGTAGAAAGACTGAAATAGTGTTTTTAGTAGTTTAGAAGTTTTTTTTAACGTGCTGCGTGCATTAACTGTAAACATCTTCTAAAGACATTTTTGGGCGACATTTGAATTGCATAACTTGACATGTTTAGACTGAAACAAAGCAAACCTTTCAAATGGTTTCCTATTGAATGGATTCAACAGCTAATGGTATAAACCAATGCTTTTATCACCATAACAAGTGTTTCACTTCATTTCCTGGACTGCATCAGAGTCACTATGCTGAATATTTTCATTTCTTTATTTCTCACACTGTGAAATAAACTGCTGCTGAAACAGTCAAACACTAACAGTGTTGTGGGTTTACGAGGGCAGGAGTTTTCAGAAATGGCCTTGGGTCTCTGTGTGGGCTGGAGTCTGCAGTACAGATCCCTCTGGGACTGAAGAAAGAGAGTGAAGACCAAATATGCCCAGCCCTGTTTGTCCTCCTGTCAGTGGGGAGTAAAAATACTGCAGCTACGTGCTGCCCGCCAAGCCTCCTTCTCAAGTGCAGCGTGTCCCACAATCCTCTGGGAGAGCTGGACATAGTGTCTGCACTTCATAGGGCATAAACGGTCATGGAAACAGACAAAGCTAAATAAATCTACAATACAGTTAAAATAATAGTTTCAACACATGGCAGGGTTATTCTAATCAACTAAAACTAAAACCATTAAAAAAGCATTTTCGTTACTTGAATAAAAAAAAAAAAAAGTGTATGAAATTAAATGAATATAATGTTATTGCAGTTTCCAAAGAAACATTTCTAAATAAAGTTTAACTTTATTTAGTTTAACTAAAAATAAAAATTAAAATAAAAATGTATCAAACTGTATAAAAAATGTATAAAAGACATTTAAAAAATGTAAAAAAAAAAAAGACAAAAACAAAAAACAATTAATATAGCTAGCTAAATTTAAAATAAAAACAGTTTTAATATATTAAATAAAATTATGTATTTATTTCATGTATTAAAACAGTGTTTTTATTTATTTATATAAAAAGTATGCATACTGGTTTGGTATGACAAATGCCCAGAATACTAACTATAAATATATATATAGACATTTAAAAAAAACTAAATGACAAAAACAAAACAAAATTAATATAGCAAACTAAAATTAAAAAATATAAATATAAACCAATTCAAAATATCAACAATAACCACAATAGTATCTCAGTGATTCTAAAATAATACTGATTCAAGCAAGTTTTCCAGTTTACACCAAAACACGTCAAAATGAAGGGTATACATATACATACATACATACATACATACATTTTATAAATATATATATATACAGCTGTTTGTCATGCTAATATATATATATATATATATGACCCTGAACCACAAAACCAGTCTTAAGTGTCATTTTTTCGAAATTGAGATTTATACATAATCTGAAAGCTGAATAAATAAGCTTTCCATTGATGTATGGTTTGTTATGATAGGACAATATTTGGCTGAGATACAACTATTTGAAAATCTGGAATCTGAGGGTGCGAAAAAATTAAAATATTGAGAAAATCAGCTTTAAAGTTGTCCAAATGAAGTTCTTAGCAATGCATATTACTAATCAAAAATGAAGTTTTGATGTATTTACAGTGGAAAATTTACAAAATATCTTCATGGAACATGATCTTTACTTAATATCCTAATGATTTTTGGCATAAAAGAAAAATGGATAATTTTACAATGTATTTTTGGCTATTGCTACAAATATACCTGTGCAAGGTTTTGTGGTCCAGGGTCATATATATATATATATATATATATATATATATATATATATTAGCATGACAAACAGACCAACAGACCAGAATGCTATCTATAAATATCTTGTTTTCCATGTGCTTCACTGTAGATTTTAATATAGACTTTAAATACAGTCATATTTGCAGTGAATGCTTTGGTGTTCTCTGCATCCAGCTGGCCTTTGTCATTAATCTTGATAAACAGTGCAGTCTTCTTTCAGGTCTGTGTGAGGGTGAAGAGTGATCCGCTGCTCGATATGAAAGCTCTGCTGTGCCTACGTGAGGTCTGAGACTCAGCGCTGTCCAACAGAGACGCCGAGATAAAGCAGGAGAGGAGAGATGTGGAGATAACAGACCACTGCTGCTGACACACACAGCTGAAACACAGACGCTGTTTAGCTTCTTAATGACTGTTGATTTAACAAAACAGCAGCTTAGAGTTTATAGTCATTTAACAGTTAAAGTGGCCAAAACATAAAATTAAAGGGCTCAGTTAATGAAAAATAAGGCTACAAAACAGAGTAACCCTTGTGAAAAAGAAGTACACTTAAGTATGCTTTTTAAAAAAAGAGTACTTATTACGGAAATAATATAGCCTACTTTAAAAGGACATACTTAAGTGTGAACTGTTTACACTCAAGTGTTTTTTGGCCCACTTAAATAAGACTTGTAATTTCATAATTACTTCTTTTGTCTTTGAAATATGACTTAAGTGTGCTCCTGAATGTACTGACAAGCATGGTAAACTAAAATATATTTTAATCAACCTGATATCATGACAAAAACGTACCTGAGGGAACTTTTTTTTTTTCGCAAGACACGAAATACCTACCGCCATGTAGTATACATTCATGACATATTCGATGTGAAATGTCCACTGGGGGGGCGCTAAAAGAGTGTTCGGTCAGAACAGATGAACGTACATATGGTATGTTTTATGTGATGTTGGTTTTGTACATGTCACCCATAGACTGTAAAAAAACATGGACGTAGTGTCCGTGACGTCACCCGTAAGTTTCTGAAGAGCATTTTTGAAGCCCAAAGTAGGCGGAGTCGGCCGTCGCCATCTTGGCAAGCGCGTCACCACGCGTCACTCCTGGATAATCGAAAATGGGCAAAAGACGCCCGCCTAGCTTGCCAGTGGAGATAGCAGTGGCAATCCACCTGTCACTCAACTGGCCACGCTCTTAATTATGCAGAACTTTAAGGCTCAATATAATTTAAACGGATGAGTTATCAAAAAAATTCACCCCCTCACAGTTGTCATGAAGGGCAAAATTAGCTATATAGACCAAAACCATTTTTTGAACCAGGCTGCAAACATGTTTTTTTCTGCTGTAAAGTTGGGCATTTTAACATGGGTAGTCTATGGGATTGACTCCCTTTTGCAGCCAGCCTCTAGCGGCCAGTTGACGAATTACAGTTTAAGTCACTTCCGCGTTGGTTTCACGAGAGAGACCGGAAGGTTGCCGCTTGGTGTCACCGCAGTTATGACTTGAAATGCCTGTTGAGTGGTGCTATAAGTTTACCTCTATGTGACCAGGGTTTGAAATTAACACTCGCCAAATACGGGTAAAAGTCAGCTGTGACGGGTAATGCTGTCAAATCACTAGCCAGTTTGGTGGGTTACTTTGTGTAAATTATGTTCACTTATTAATTTCTTGGGCAAGTTCATTTAAGCCAAATCTGTGCAGATTTAGTGCAAATACTGAACTTGTGAGTCATCATGATATTAAATCGGGTGTGTCTCACTCGTGCTTAAAAGTGAAGCTGTGGGCTCTTTGATCGCCCCCTGGTGGCTGGCTGCAGTACAGGTCATAAACCCCGCCCTCTCCATGTAAACGAATGGGACTTCAGTCAAAATAAAAAAATAAATTACACTTCCAATACAATTTTCCGAAATATGGTTTTGGTCAGTTAAGGTAGTTGTTATCACGCTGATATATGTTCAATTGTTCGTTTTTGTGATAAGTTTGATTTTACCTAGTAATTAGATGCTATAAAAACGGGGCGTGTCGTTATTGTTGATTGGGTCTGCGGGAGTTTGAAACCGTGGCTCCACCTCACGACTCTACTGCGCAGACTCGGGCTCCAAATGACGTCATTTACTCAAGATGGCAACGGCCATACTGAGATGTATTGGCTTCACTTTTCTATAGTGGAAGGAAGCCGAGCCACATCATCCATCTTTTTTTACAGTCTATGTATTAAATACAGCCTAATTGCGCAGCATCTGCGCATGCCTAACTTACTTGAACATACACAACAAATAATGGCGCGGCGGGCGCACTGGTTTCCTATGCATTGAAGCAATAACGAAGAGTCGAAAAATGACTGAAGACTCACACCGTCTTGACCCACTGACACAAAGTTCAAATCATTTGCAACGCCCGCTTTGTCACATCCAGTGGAGACACTCTAAAGCTGTTGGTTTATTTTTATTTTTTATTTTTTTTGCCAAGTGGAAGTTATGAATGGTCAATAACTTAAAAATTTAGTAGCCAAATTGGCTGATGAGTGAAAAAGTTAAATTCAAATCCTGTCTGTGATGTTTTAAAATAACGTACTATCTGCACAACACCTAAACCCACCCGATAGTATGAACAAAATGTGAATGTGACGTAAAAACGCAATTGCAAGCATGCTGTTTTAGCTTGTTTTTCAATCTGTCATCTTTCAGCTCTTTCAACTTGAGTCATGTTTTTGACAGGATTCGTACCCAAGGATTCCGCATCCTAAATCCAGTTCTGTACGACTGAGCTACTTAACAAGCTTGTTACAGCTGGTAAGCGAAACATATGGAGCTGTAATCATAACTATGTACAAAAAAGATTACAAGTGCTCGGTGTTTTACTACCTTTAGTGTTCATTTCTGTTGGAAACCGCAGTGATATGTACTTAATGGTACGTATTTCGCATCTTGCGAAAAAGTTCAAAGAGGTACGATTTCGCCATGAGACCAAGTAGACCAATGTAATTTCTATTAAAATTGTATGTCTTTGTAATTACACATTTGTAATGATGAAGTTTCAATTTACTACATTTAACATATATTAACTTGAAATGTAATATCAAATAACACTACAGTTAAAATTATGATAGTGCTTACTTTGGTATGTTAGTCAACACATTAAAATTAGTGCACTTTAAAGCATGACTAAACATAATAAATTTGAAATATATTTTAAAATACAACTTTTAGTTTGACATTATTACGAAGTGCACTTATTAAAAGTGTAGTTAAAGGGATAGTTCACCCAAAAATGAAAATTCTGTCATCATTTACTCACCCTCAAGTAGTTCCAAACCTGTATGAACTTCTTTGTTCTGCCGAACACAAAGGAAGATATTTTGATGAAAGTTTGTAACCAGGCTGTTTTGGGGCACCATTGACTTCCATAGCAGAAAAAAAAAATTCTATGGGAGTCAATGGTGCCCCAGAACTGCTCTGTTTCCCACATTCTTCAGAATATCTTCCTTTGTGTTCAGCAGAACAAAGACATTCATACAGGTTTGGAACTACTTGAGGCTGAGTAAATGACGACAGAAACAGTCATGCAAGTCTCAGTAGGTTACAGTTTATTTTAAGGTGTCCTTGTTACACTGTAATTATACAGTACTGAGTAATATTAATTAACTATGCACTTGGTTAGGGTTAGGATTAAGGTTTGTTTTAGGGTTACTTGCATGTAATTATGCATAATTTATTGTTATTATAATAGTAAGTACATGTAACGTGTAACAAGGTCACCTTAAAATAAAGTGTCACCCAAGTGTCTTATACACAGAGCTGGATAGTAACTGATTACATGTAATCTGGATTGCGTAATCAGATTCCAAAAATTAAGTATTTGTAATTACATTAAATTGCATTTTAAAATACATGTAATCAGACTACAGTTATTTTTTGATTGATTACCTGAAATCATATATTCACATAATAGTAATAAATTATTCATAATTTATTGATTCTCCCTAATTCTCTTTCATCTTTTAAATGATCCTTTCTAATATCCCTACATGACATGCAGGTGAACAAAATATTTCATTTTTTAGTATGTATTTTATTTTGATTGATGTTATTTTAAAATTATTTCTTTTAATTTTACATTTTTATGACTTATTAGCTTTTAATTAAACTCACAAACCCCCTGCAGTTCCTTCACAAACCCCAATTTGGGAAACCTTTACATAATGTAATGCTTAATTAACTTTATGTTGTTAATAACAACGAATGGAATATATTTTCTTTGTATTTTAATATCAATATGGTACAATATTATCCTATTTAAAATCAATGTGACAAATTAGTTATGTTAAAAGTAATCAAAAAGTAGTCTGATTAGATTACCTAAAATGTATAATGTAATGGATTACGTTACTAACTACAATTTTTGTCTTTTGGAATCGGTAACAGACTACAATTTGAAAGTAATCTACCCAGCTCTGCTTATATATTTATTTGATATTATATGATATTTTCTGCCACTACAGTTTTTTAATATACTTGATTTGAAGTACACTACAAGTGCATATTCGATAAACTTAAATGCGTTTCCTTTTTTCCAGGAGTTTGCAACCTACAAGCCATGAGTAAGAGTTATTATTCAGTGTTTACACAAAAGTGTGAAGGCACAGCAGCAAAAAATGGCTCATTTTAACCTCAGGGTCAAAGAGTGGGCGGAAAATCGTCATGTGAAACTAAATTATGACTGTTTTTGTTGAAAGAAACATTGACTAACAATATCAGCTCCGGGATAAAAATGAAATGATTTATAAAAAGAGGCAGTCACATTAAAGCAATGAGATACGATGATTTTAGATTTATCTGACTATTTATTGA
Organism: Tor tambroides; assembly: GCA_021397915.2. Classification (NCBI taxonomy): domain Eukaryota; kingdom Metazoa; phylum Chordata; class Actinopteri; order Cypriniformes; family Cyprinidae; genus Tor; species Tor tambroides. Next base: position 69,487 of record JAFVLL020031563.1, read on the forward strand.
ACTGATGTAAAGGACTTCCACTCGCAGCTTACATGAACAGTATATTTCATTCTCTCTCATTTCTTTTCTTCTCTTTCTTAGTTTCATAGCCATCTTTTCTTGTCTGCTTAACTCAGCTCCACACGGTTCAGCCTCACCACCCCTGAATGCACAGATACTTTGGCATGGCTGGGCAGAAAGCCCTAAAAGGACCAACAGCAAAGAGGTCTGGATCTCAGTAACACACACACACACACACACACACACACACACACACACACACACACACACAGAGTATAGCACAAATCAAAGATCTCATGCAATCTGAGAATGTGCTGTTGTCTGCTGTTCTCCGTGTTACACAGGGACACAGAAAAAGCCATTATTGTCTCGTTTTCCAGAGCTCAGCTCATAGAAAACAAGGACGGCAGCCATTGGACACCTGGGAGCAGTAATGAAAACTATGAAAAGCAGCCAAGAGATGCAAGTCAGGAGGCTGGTGACTCTAATGAGTATCAGTGATTACATTATACAGGTCTGCTCAGATGAGGGTGGTCCAGCTATGGTGGTCATTCAGACTCACAGCTATGTCTTAAAGAGACAGTTCATCCAACAATGAAAATTTGCTAAAAACCTACTCACCCTCTGGTCATCCAAGATGTAGTTTGTTTCTTCATGGGAACAGATTTGGAGAAATGTAACATTACATCACTTGCTCACCAATGGATCCTCTGCGGTGAATGGGTGCCGTCAGATTGAGAGACTGAACAGCTGATAAAAACATCACAATAATCCACACGACTCCAGTGAATCAGTTAACGTCTTGTGAAAAGCTGAATATTTGTAAGAAACAAATCCATCATTAAGATTTTTAACTTTAAAACATCAGTTCTACCCATCCATAACGCATAATAACGCTTCCTCCAGTGAAAAGTCCATCTCCTGTGGTCATTTCACACCAAAATCCACCCTCATATTTCTTTACAACTGGTTTGGGCTGTTACTTGTAAATGATGTGCATCTGTGCATATTTCCCTCCTGATTCAGATGAGCCAACCTTTTTACTGGAAAAAAAGATGAATGTTATGGATAGAGAACACGTATTTAAGCTGAAAACAGTGGTTTTTCTTACAAATGCACAGCTTTTCACTTCAACTGATGGATTGGAGTGGTGTGGATTACTTGTGGATTATTGTGATGTTTTGATCAGCTGTTTGGACTCTCATTCTGACGGCACCCATTCACTGCAGAGGATCCACTGGTGAGCAAGTGATGCAATGCTACATTTCTCCAAATCTGTTCTGATGAACAAACAAACTCATCTACATCATCTGAATGGCCTCAGGGTGAGCAAATTTTTAGCAAATTTTCATTTTTGGGTGAACTATTCCTTTAAAGGAATAATTTATCCACGAAATGAAAATTGGGTCATTTATATTCAGACTCATGTCATTACAAACCTTTATTTCTTTCTTCAGCAGAACACAAAAGAATATATTTTGATTGTTTCAATTGTTTTGCCCATGCAATTAGTCAACAAGTCAATGGTGTCTAAAACAAAACTGGACCCCCATTGACTTTCTTCGTATGGACAAAAAAAACACTCTGATGTTTTTCAGAATATTTATGTCCAGCATTATTTTTAATAACTGCTCATTCCCACTGGCAGCAGTGGCAGTATGCACGTACTTCACAGTACACAAACATCACACACATCTCCATTGTGTTTAGTAAGGAAGTATTTCTGTTTCCTGGGAATGAGGTGCCTTTTTCCACTGTTGCAGACCCAGTTTCATTTACGCAAACCTAAACTTGTGTATATTTTAAGAGGCAGCGTAAACCTGTTTTCGGATCACACCAAAGGCTGACCTCACACAAACTGCTCCTTTCCCATGGTCCAGGCCGCCCTCTCATTCTACTCAGATTCCTGATGTTGCCCCACCAGACCCCATTTCTATGTCAATACAACGCCAGATTTTCCTGGAACGTTTATTTGGGTGGTTCTGTACCCTGAGAGCTGTTTTTCTAGCTGTAGTGTGTCTTTGAAGAGATCTGACAGTGGGCTATACTGTATAATATGGTCATGTGCCGAGACTAAAGTGATTAGAATTTGAAATCCTTTGATGTGTTTGTGAAATGATATCAAGAAGCTGATGTTAATGTGGAGGTTATGCCCTATCTTTGGAAATATTTGTTTGTACTAATCACATAGCGTTAGCATAGTGGAGTAGAAATGACTCCGTGTACGTTAATTTCCATTTGTTTTGAAATGGAACATTTTGTTGAAAAAAAGCTGTATGGAAATCCAGGTACTTTTTTAAAAAGAAATAGCAGTGTACACCTATGCATGCTTGAGGAATTTGAAATTTTAATTTAATTTAATTTAATTCATAATTATGATATAAAAAGTTAAAATTTTGACATACTAGGCCATAATTATGATAAAATTTTACATATAATGCTATTATTATGAGATAAAATTTCAAAATAATTCCATATTAAGTCATAATTAGGAGATATAAAATTGTAATTATGACATATGTCATATTTTTGTCATAATTATGACTTTTTTTGTGGCAGAATTTAAACTTTTTATGTCATACTTTTGATTTCATAAATTAATTGAATAATTATGATGACTTTTTATCTCCTAAGTTTATCTTTTTATCTCGTAATTTTGGCTTTTTAACTGTTACTTTTTAATAAAACTGACTTGCATCACAATTTGTATTTTTATCTCATAATTATGAATGTATGTCATAATTGACTTTTTATCTCATAATTTATACTTTTATCTCAAAATTATGACAGTATGTCATAATTGTCATTATTTTGACTAGAATGTCCTAATTTTGACTTTTATTTCATAATTATGACTTAGAATCTCATAGTTATGACTTTTTATCTCATAATTTTGACTTTTGTGTCACAATAATGACTTTTTATCTCATAATTTTGACTTTTTTCATAATTATTACTTTTTATCTCATAATTTTGACTTTTATGGCTTTTTAACTTTTACTTTTTTATCTAATAAACGTTACTTGCATCATAATTTGTATTTTTTTCTCATAATCATGACTTTTTATCTCATAATTTGTACTTTTATCTCAGAATTATAACAGTATGTCATAATTGTCATTATTATGACTAATCTCACAATTTTGACTTTTATCTCATAATTTTGACTTTTATGTCATAATTATGACTTTTTATCTCATAATTTTGACTTTTATGTCATAATTATGACTTTTTATCTCATAATTTTGACTTAGGGTATCATAATTTTGACTTTTATGTCAATAATTATGATTTCCCAAAGCATGTTCATTTTTCTTATCTGTGGAAATTGCCAGAACAACTAATTAAAGCTTTTGCTGAAACCTTCTGCTCTTCCAATTGATTTTTCCTACGAAGAGCTTTACAACATTTCTAATAATTCACAATTAAATTAAATTAAACTAGTGTGTGATTCTTAGAACAGAGTCATGTTTCTCTCCTCAGCATACAGAGTTATTAATTTGCTTAAATAGCTGAAAACCTTAACTGTTTAAGAGGATTACAAAAGTGCTGCTTTATCCCTTTCTTTACCCCTTTAACTTCTGCTGGGCTTTACAGCAGCAAGAATGCCTTTAATCTGATTCCTACTTTAATGTTTGCTTATGGCGACTTATTCCTGTCATAAACTGGGAACAGTGATTTTTTGATTTTTATAGCAGCACATGAGTGGCCACATTGACTCTTTATGTGACCCCTCATCTGAAGGGTCTGGGTCATATGGAAACAACCAAGATTTAGCATAAACTGGTTGATATTAGTCCCACGCTCAAGTTCAGCATTAAAGCCCTACTATAGAGGCTTTCATTCTGTACAGTCTTAGCCATGTCAACTTTAGTTCACCACAGAATGAAGGCAAGATAAACAACCGTAAAGGGCTTGATAATCACCTAACAAACTGTACCCCTAATTAAGGTGATGGATTAGAAGGCTCAGACTTGAGGGAAAGGTATCGAAAGGTATTAAATATTAGGGTGGGATATATTATCCTGTTTAACTAAAAGGTTTTCTGCCTTAACACCAATGGGAACAATAGAAATTCTGTCTGTAATCATTTTATTTCAGTCGGATGGGGAAAATAAAGTCTGGAGGCACATCTGAGGTTTCTCAACAAGAAAGGGGTAAAGATTGGAAGTTCAGCTGAGAAACTTATTAAACAAGACTAGATGAGCAAAATAAGTACATGTAGTAGACGGCCCTTCTCTCTCGAGGGCTGCAGGAGCTCTTCAGACTGAGGACAATATGCTCTGATGTTGCCTGGCACTGAACGTTGTGCACGTGTGAGACGTGCTGAGAAAACCTAAGGTGGCAATGTGGAGAGAGAATGCAAAGTTAAATCTGGTAGCCATTGCTTTATCGATTCTGCCATCTCTGTGCTACAGCAGGAGACACATGTTGAGACACAGTCTCAAGTGAATTTGTTCATATATGAAGTTTGTCCTGATGCATTCTGGCATTGCCTTGTTTGATATTTTGGGAAATTGCATACAAAATGATCAATGGAGACCCCAAGATGTGAATAAACTGTCCAAAATGTGCATTTTTTAAAATCCCAGTACACTCTTAAAAATAAAGTTTCTAAAGTGATTTTTTTTGTAGCGATGCCATAGAACAACCATTTTTAGTTCCTCAAAGAACCTTTCAGTGAACAGTTCTTAAATTTTTTTTTTTTTTCCTAAGTTTGAAGAACATTTTTAAAATCTAAAGAACCTTTTTCCCCCCCTATAAAGACCCCTTTGCACAATGGAAATGTTCCATGCATGTTAAAGGATCTTCAGCGAACCACAGATGCTATAAAGAACCTTTGTTTCTTAGGGCCACATTTACTAACAGCTTGCGCCAGCGCAAACCGTCTTTTGGCGTTAAAATGGTACTGTCAGGATTTATTAAAGACGCGCAGTGAAGAATTAGTGTTGAAAAGGCGTGGACACAGTTATTTTTGCACCTGGCCTTATGAATATGCATTTGTAGGAGTTTCCCTTTCAGGCGCAAAATTTACGGGAGGAGAGTATTAAAATGAATCACGCAACTCGATTTACTAACATTTGCACTCGTCAAATTACTGGTATTTGCACCATTATTTAACAGCCACAAAAAAGCATGTCTTAAAGCAGGCGGTAATTTGCGCTGCTCTTGGTAGATTGCACTGCTCATTATGGAATGATCTGGCTGCGTCTGTGTCCTTAAATTTTTCGCATTGTCAGTAAATCACACGCAGAATTTTCCCTTCAGAGCTTTTATGGAATTGCGCTCTAACGCTAATTTGCCCTGTTTAGTAAATCTGGCCCTTAGAGTGTATTTACGTACAATAAGTACAAATTGCCCATCTTGTTGACAAAGGATATTTACACTAACTCCAAAACCAAACTGGTAACTGGGACAGTTGTGTGGAGAATAAGGAGGGTGAATTTTGATTTTGAATTTTGACTGACCCAAATTTTAATCCACTTTATTTAATTTTCATTCTTATTTCTTTTTCATTCTTATTTAATAGTGAGAATTACATTTAATAAATATACACTGAAAATGTTATTATTGCATATACTGTTTTATTGCATACTGCAGTGCAAATAGCATATGTCACTATACTAAATGTACTAAACTAATGGCCAGATTTACTAACAGTTTGCGCCATTGCAATACCCTCTTTTGGCTTTAAAAACTACTGTCAGAATATACTAAAGACACATAATAAAACATTAGTAGTGAAAACCCAGTTATTTTTGTGGCTAATCTTTTTGAATATGCATTTATAGGAGTTTCTTTTTCAGATGCAAATTCATGGGAGGAGAGTATTTAAATGAACCCTGCAAGGTGATTTACCAAGGATTGCGGTAGTCAGTTTATTGGTAACTGAACCAATATTTAACTCCCAGAAAAGCATTTCTTAACCCATTTTGCAACTATATTGTTACCGTACATTCACACAAGGCCTTGGCGTGGATGCTTGACGGAGGGCGTATCTAAAGCTTGTTGCTGATGTGACGATCTGATTGGCTGACACCTGAAAAGTTGAAAAATTTTCTACTTCTGCCACAACCACAAGTGGTGTGACGCAACGGACCCACAATTCAGTTCGGCAATGCATAACATCATCTATTCAAAGTAAATGAGAAGCGTTAACACCGTTAGTAAATCAAACACACATGATTATCATCGGCTGTCCTTGTTTGTTAATTGTTTGCCCTGTTTAGTAAATCTGGTTCCTATAAATACTATAAATAGCATTTATGCATGATTTACATTCATGCAAATAGCCTCTGCCATTTTTATTCAGAAGACATACACACAGAAACACGTTTATTGAATAGATTCCTTATTGTACGTCAAAAAGTCGTGTAGAGTAGCTTTACCTCATCTAAACTTTAGCATACAATGCTATAATATGCAAGATTATGTAATATAATATCAAATATTTTTATACACTTGTAGTGTACTTCAAATCTTAATGTAATAATGTCAAATTAAAAGTTTCACTTTAAAGCACATTTTAAATCTCAGTAATTTCAGTCTTTTGTTGTGCTTTAAAGAAGTTTACTAATTTATAACATAGCACATGAAGTACTTGAGTGTGTTATTCGATATTACACTTAGAGTTAATATTTGATTAATTTAGTACATCTTAAATGTACTAAATTACAAATTATCATTACAATTGTGTAATTACAAATATATTTAAATACATGACATACACGTTTCAATAGAAATGGCATTACAGTATATTTCAGTTTACCATAAATACGTCTCAGCACATTCAGCAGTCCACTTTAACCATATTTCAAAGACAGTAGACATAATTATGAAATTACCTGAACAGATGTACTTAAGTCCTACCTAGGTGGGTCAGAAAAGCACTCTTTAATTTAACTAACTGCACTTAATATAAATGTAAACTATAATGCATTTTGATTTAATTGTAAATAACATGCAGTTTAGTGTCCAAAAACATTACATTCAATTCAGACTTTAAAGTTCATTATTTCTGTAATAAGTACTCTTTTCATAAGTATGCTAAAGTTTACTTTTCAGAAGTATGGGCTCCATTCACAGGCAATGTGCTCGTGTCTGTCATGTATAAGCAGGCCTACTGGTACAACATGCTGGACATCACGCAGCCGTCAGTGATCTGACAATATGCTGAATCAGTGAAGCATGCGAGCATTTAGCTTCACTTGTCTACCTCTGCACAGAGCTGATATTGGCCTGCTGCTTATTAGTTCCTACAGATTGAGCTGTTACAGGTCAGTCTCTTCAAATTAAAATCAGACCGCAGGAGGACGTCTCGTTTAATTTAGCGACCAGCAGCACAGGTGCATGAGGAGCGCGCCGTCATGCTGAACAGGTGCGCAGGCTGTTGAGAAGCAGCTCTGAGAAGCAGCTCTCTCCCTGTACAACATTCGGGCTAAAATGAGTGGAATTCTGGATCGGAGGGGGGCGAGGTGCCCACTGGAATTCCAGGAATGCCCGTCTTAAATACCATCTCAGCACACACCTGCCTACAGTGCCTCAGTGTGAGCACACCTACTGTAGGCCTCGGGGTGTTTTTATCTGCATCTCGGTTTCGGCGGACATTGTGGAGGTCACAGCCCAGAGGAGAATTTTATTGCTCTTTCATAGCTCAGGAGACGTAATGGACTCCAATAAAACTATGTCTCAATCCCAGCTATAATTTTTTTATAGTCTTTTTTTATGACCCTGAAGCCCAAAACAGAGCATGAGGGTTAATTAAAAGATTTCCATTAGCTGTCTATTTAGTCTTTGAGAACCAGCTGAGATAATAAGATTTCATTTGTGACTTTCTGTGAAAAAGAACCTGACACTTTAGCATACTTTTAAAAAGCATGCTTATTACAGAAATAATTTACTTTTTAAATAATATATTTGTGAACAATGTATGGTTTTTTTTGGCAATTAATTGTATGTTAAATGCAATTAAATGAGAATGTATCATAATTTACAAAGAGTGGTCATTACTTGAAAAACAATGAACGTTAACTGAAATAAATTGAAATAAAAAACAAAACAAAAAAACTTTAACTTATTTGCCTCGTATGCCAAAGCAACATTTATTTTCTTTTAGTTTACTTCAATGTACTAAAATAACTAAAACTAAATGGTCCCACTTTATATTAGGTGGCCTTAACTACTATGTACTTACATTCAAATTAATCATTTGATACAATGCACTTACTGTGTACATACCTGTTTTTATGTTGTACTTACATTTTTAAAAATACCTGCATGTAATTACATCTGTAATTAATTTATGTAATTACATTTATAATTACACTGTTGACCCATTCCTTACACCTTAAAATGCCCTTAAACCTACCCATATCACCAAATCTGTCCCTAACCTGACCCTTATCCCACCTTAATAGCAGCAAAAATGTTTTCCAATGCCATGTGAACACAACAAGTACATTGTACTTATTTTTTTGATGTAAGTACATAGCAGTTAAGGCCACCTAATATAAAGTGGGACCAACTAAATTAATAATAAAAAACTATGTAGAAATACTACATAGAAAACCCCCCGAAAAATTAAAAACATGCAATACAAAATTACCAAAACTAAATTTAAAATGGAAATAGAAAGTACAAAAATAAAAACTAATTCAAAAAATGAAAAACTGTAATAGATTAGATTTAGATAATCTCAGTTATCTCAATTATATTATTTAAAATATATTAACTTTAAATGTAATACTGAATAGCACACTACAGTTAAAATTATAATCAAGTACTTTCCATGTGCTTAGTTTGTGAGTCAACACATCAAAATAAGTGTACTTCGTTTAAGCAATGCAAAACATTATTAAAACAATGATTTAAGATGTACTTTATTATATCTGAAAGTACTGTTTTTAAAAATGTACTTTTAAGATTTGAAGTACACTATAAGTGCACAATTAAGAGAACTTTTCAAAAGGGAGCCCTCTTGAATAGGTCATGGTTAAGGCCCTCAATGTTTGTCTTAATCTCATGATTTCAGAGTTACTCAGCAAGGAAGTGTAGTTGAGATTTGGTTTGCTGTGAACTTCGATTTCATTGTGCTGGCTTAAGTTAATCATGTGGAGGGAACTGTAGTTTTAAGGGTGTTATTCCTTGTTGGAGGGCTGTTGAGTTAAACCTTGACTGAGAGTCTGTTTTCAGTTGGTTATTAATCTCATGGTCAAACTCTAAACATAAACAGTTTGGATCCCCTGCGTAGTTGGGGGGCAAAGTACAGCGGTTCTCAGCCAATATGAATCTGCTTTAAAAGGAAGATAGATGAAGGCTTTGGAGTTTCGTCAGAATTGCAGCAGAGAATGGAATGAATGGAATGCTTTCTATTTTAAGTCAAATCATTATGACCTCACTGACGCCAAAAGAGTCACTCCTTTACAAAACACTTAAACAGTCAGCTGGAGCTTATCTACAACATAGACAACATATGCCATATGTAGGTGTTATTAGGAAGAAAATGGCACTGTTCAGTTCAACTTATAAGAGGGCACCCATGAATAAGCTAAATATGGGACAGACGTAGACATAATAAAAGCATGAAAATAAACAACCCTTCCTGAAATCAGTTCAACTCAAGTTCATAAATGTCTTCTCATGCTGAGCCTTGGTTTGAGAGCTCTATCATGAAGTTTGCAGCTTGACATTATCATTTAATTGTGATATTTACAAAGTTGATATTCAGAAGACATCATACTTATATTATTATAGTATGCACACTTTCTGCACAGAAAACCTATGACCTACTTAATTTGACAAATCCCAAATGCCAGGATGCAATGCACTTGATATGATCTTCCTTTTACTGTGTGATAAATGGCCAAGTAATATTAGCCATGGTAAATATTTAGTTTCTCATATCTCATGTTAAAGGGATAGTTCACTCAAAAATGGAAATTTGCTGAAAATGCACTCACCCTCAGGTCATCCAAGATGTAGATGGGTTTGTTTTTTCATCTAAACAGATTTGGAGAAATGTAGCATTACATCACTCAAGCAATGGATCCTCTGCAGTGAATGGGTGCCGTCAGAATGAGAGTCCAAACAGCTGATAAAAACATCACAATAATCCACAAGTAATTTATACCACTCCAGTCCATCAATTAACATCTTGTGAAGAGAAAAGCTGTGTGTCTGTAAGAAACAAATCCATAATTAATATGTTTTAACTTTAAACCGTTTCTTCTGGACAAAATATGAGTCCATAATCCATTATAATGCCTCCTCCAGTGAAAAAGTCCTCTGTTGTCCTCTCACATCAAAATCCACCAACATATTTGTTTCAAACTGTTTTGGACTCTTTTCACTTGTAAATTGAGTTTGATCTGTGTATATTTCTCTCCTGATCCACACAAGACATTTTCACTGGAGAAAGAAGACTTGCAATGGTTTAAAGTTAAATAACATCTTAATTATGGAGTTATTACGGACACACAGCTTTTTTCTTCACAAGATGTTAACTGATGGACTGGAGTGGTGGGGATTACTTGTGGATTATTGTGATGTTTTTATCAGCTGTTTGGACTCTCATTCTGACGGCACCCATTCACTGCAGAGGATCCATTGGTGAGCAAGTGATGTAATGCTACATTTCTCCAAATCTGATGAAGAAGCAAACTGATCTACATCTTGAATGGTCTGAGAATGAGTACATTTTTAGCAAATTTTAATTTTTGGGTGAACTATTCCTTTAATATCTCATTTTTGACTGATGATTTGATCAGACAGTCAAAATAGTACAACAATTTACACAAACTTAAATGAAAAATAAAAATGCAACAATTCTAAGAGGCAGAGATCCTATTGTGTTCCCATAATCTCATTGAGATGGTCCCTAGTGATGCTGGTGACATTATATGATACGACAAATGATTCTGTATTAAAAGATAAAGAAAGCAAATCCCTCTTTTCATTCAGGCCTGTCTCATTTCCCAGTGGAGTCCTGAAGAAAGGACACCCCATCGATGCAGAGGAAGGACAAAATAGAAACCTTGAGACTGATGAGGACATTTGTATATTCTGTGTGACCTGTGACAAGGTCACTGCTGCTTTTCTAATGATGCGTTTTCTTCTTGCAAACCCAAATATTTGCAAATAAATTTGTGTCAATGTTTAATTGCTTTTCACCTTTTCATAACTAATTAACTCTGTAGAACTTAAAATAATGTTCCAGGTTCAACTTGTTAAGCTCTACCAATAGAATTACTGCAATTTTGTTTCTTTTTATAAACCATAAATCATTTTAGGTTTTATTTAACAGTGCGTTACAGATTGTTCTAAAACCAGAATATACTTTTTGATGCAATAAAAAAAAAAACAACAAAAAAACTTTTTATAGACTTGTTTCTTGTTATTGTGCTGCATTTGCGTATTGACTTCTGCATTCCTAAGGATTTTGCATGGAGTTTAATCATTAGCTTACGCTGCTTGAGGTCCATTACACTCTTGGGAGACCAAGATTTATAACTGAATCAACATTAACACAATGAACTTCAGTGATTTGCCATGTCTTTGAGTGGAAGACTTGCTACATTCAGAAGCTTTATTATTGGACCTTAAATATATTTTTATTTCTTGATCACCTTAGTCATATGTTTTAAACAGGCTTCCAAAATCGTTCCAACAAACTTGAACAAGGAAATGCAGCCACAATAACAGTTAATATTACTGTATAACACCAATCATAAAGCCTCTGTATTCAAGTATCAATTATTAAACTCATATTTAGCTTAAGTTATAAATTAAAATAGGTTTTCTTTGCCTAAAAAACTAGTTTAAAGGTTTTCCAAGCCATACTAGTCCTTTGCACACTCCCCCGGTGGATGTTAATGAGTTACACACAAGTTTTGAGTAATTTGCCACTACAAAGTGAAAACCCAAGCCCAAGTACATCTTGCTACGGCGCTCCAATGATGTGACTCATAACAGGAACAACCTTTGGTTTGGTCAGCTTATGTCAAAATTCCTGTCACATTCCTGTGAGTCAGTGTAGGCGATAGGCTGACCATCAGGCTAAGGTGAAAAGGTTTACATGTATTTGCCTCCCACTTGGGGTCAAATGTCAGGGCTAAAGTCTCATAACATCTTGAACTAGGATCAGGTTTTCTCTTCACAAACATGTATTATTATTTTTTTTTTAGCAAAAATGCCATTTTACACTTTTAAATGCAAGTATTGGGTTTCAGCTTAATCAAATATCTAACGTTACAATTTTTTTTGAAGTGGTTTAAATATTGACATATCTTACTAAAATGTGATTTTATAGATAGTTTATACTTTTTTATTATGTACAGAATTCGCCTAGGTGAAAGTATTTAGACAGGTTGTGAATCCTGTTTGTTTTCAGACAGTTAAATTTCACTTTCAAAAAAGTCCAGTACAAAAGTTACTGCCAGTTATCCATGATAGCCAAGATCGTCCCATTTAACAAAGCTCGGTTCACCTTCATGGCCTTAGAAGGATGCAGCCCCTGAATTGGGAGACAGCTATTGTTACCTTGAATATATGAATGACATCATGAAATCACTGCTAAAGCCTTTGAAGCACAAGGTTAAACCCAACATCATAAAGGCATGTGTCTGTCAAAGGTCATGGGTCTGGCAGCAGGGCAATGACCCTAAACACTTTAAAAAACACTCAGCACTGGTTGAAATCAAACACTTGACTATGATGAGCCAGCAACAAGCAGGTCTAATTCCCACTGAATACCAGGACATTATGGAGTTTGAGTGGGGTTTATCTCAATAATTAAACCCTTGTGAAAAATGAAGTACACTTTAACAGTACTTATATGGAAATAATATACTTTAAGTGGTTTTTAATTACATATTTAATTGCACATTTATAATGAAGTTGCAATTAATTTGACATTATTACAAAGTGCACTTTTTAAAAGTGTATGCACAGTCATGAAAGTGAACTCTCATTAAGTACACCTAAGTGACCTTTTGGTTACAGGACGCGAAATACGTACCGCCATGTCTGTTTTCGTGACATATTCGATGTGAAATGTCCACTGAGTGGTGCTAAAAGTGTTCGGTTTTTTTCTTTGGAACAGATGAACGTACATGTGGTATGTTTTATGTGACGTTGGTTTTGTAGGTGTCACCGCAGTTCTGACTTGAAATATCCATTGAGTGGCGCTATAAGTCTAATGCTCTGTGACATTTTAAAAATAATGTACCATCTGCACTACACCTAAACCTAATAGTATGAACAAAAGTGGATGTGACGTAAAAACGCAATTGCAAGCATGTCGCTTTAGCTTGTTTTTTGATCTCTCATCTTTTTCATCGTGAGTCATGTTTTTCACGGGATTCGCACCCATGGATTACGCATGCTAAGTCCAATTCTGTGCGGCTGAGCAACCGAGCAAGCTTGTTACGTCCAGAAAGTGAAACATATGGAGCTGTAATCATAACTGTGTATGAAAACGATTACAAGTGCTTGATGTTTTACTAGCTCTAGTGTTTATTTCTGTTTTAAAACTGCAGTGATATCTACATATTGGTATGTATTTCACATCTTGCGAAAACTTTCCCACAGGTATGTTTTCATCAAGAGATCAGTTAGCAAGTACAGTACATGTAACAAGGACACTGTAAAATAAAGTGTTACCCAGTTTTTATATATACTGTTAAGATTTAAAGTACACTACAAGTGCACATTCAATATAATTAAGCACACTTCTAAACATATGTTTAATTTCAGTACAGGGTACATATAAAGTGTTTTTTTTTTAAATGCAAGGGTGCTAATACAGTAGTTATTGCCTCATTGCCTTAAAAAAGCAAAATTTTAATTCCTGGTAAAATCCCACTAGGACCATGATGCAGGCTCATTATTTTCTGAGAAAGAAAATATGTAAAAATTTTCTTAGAAGTGATCAAAAAGCACAAAAATCACTCCTTCAGGCAAGCTGACATTTAAAACACATCCTAATTTGCTTATTCATTAGCCTATAAAGGAAATTATGCACACATCATTCTCAATCTAGTCTGGATTTTTGTCTCTCTTCAGCGTTAGGTAAGACATTTTATAGTGAAGCACAATATCCGGTAATCAGGCCTCATTGTAATGCAGTGGCTGGTCAAGAGCCATCACCTTAATTACTCTCTCATCTCATCCCTCTTATTAAATCAAACAGTTCAAATCAAATATCTGCTCTGCACACCTCTTTTCTGCATCCTGTTGTTGTTGTTAAATGAGCATGACCGTGTTTCTTTAGCCCATCTTCTCCAAAATCAGAGTTATAATCCTGGCTCATTGTGTCAGAAACATTATAGGGCAGGTCTGGTGCAATTTACACAAACTATTCTACATTGTACATTGCTTATTTATTTATTTATTGTTCATTTAAAACGTAAGATGTTCAAACAGTCATGTTTCATTCAGATTGTAGCATGAATCTTCCTCAAATAAATGGTGACAGACTCTACATACTGTATGCAGTAGCTGTTGTGTTTGATTTGAACACTCTTCCTTGCTGAAGAGCCCTTGACATTCAGCGACTCAATGTACCACATCCGTACATGCAGGACCCCACATGTACGCACTGTTCACAGCTTGTCTGTTCTCACAGTCCCTGATGTCCCTGACTCACCTCACACACTGCACCGTATGCTGAGGTACCAGACCGCCAAAAGCCTGAAGGCACTCTTTATCTCTTAAAATGAAATTGGGAAAAACAGCAAAAGGACAAAGAGAGAGAGACAGAGAGATAGAGTTGGAGAAACATTTTCATTGTTCCCCTGTCTCTTGAGATGTTGTTATCTCACATAAAGGCAAATAAGGAGACAGATGGCCTTGTAACTGGGGCTTTTCTATGGTAGAGAGAGATTTCCTTTTATCAGTTTAAGGTCAAAACCTGAACACACAGGCACTGAAAGTGTCACTGCTCTGACAAAATGCAGAATAAATAACTAAAAAGTCAATAACAAAGTAAATTAATTGAATATCATTTGATCAGATGAGCAGTTTATATTGTGGGTCACTCTCAGAAAACATTGTCCATTTACTGCGTGAATCACAGTATGCGTGCCTTATAATATTTTATGAACTTATATTAATATATATTTAATTACAATACTGAAATGTTTAACTAAAAAAACGATTTTTAATTATTGAAATATTTTGAATTACATTGATTTTATTTCTAAATATTTATTTTTCATCCAGAATATCAGTCAGTTTGTGTATCCCCATTTTCTTATGTTATATTGATTGAAATGAAAATTTTGCTATTGTTGAATTAAAAACTGAAAAAATGTTTAGACATAAGTTTTACAGTTTTTATCAATCAGTATTTTATAATATTTACACTTAATTGGTATTATCAAATTCAACAATAACTCAAACATTGTAGAAGTTCATCAAAGTAACCATAGTAATTTTTTACAAAAATTATCCACCTTATTTTTTTCCATAAGAGTGGGCGCGGCAGTTTCTTGCTTCCGGTGTCATCCACTTCCAGCTATTTTAAGCTGTATAAAAGAGCACATTTTGCTGCTTGATATTGCAAATTGGTGTGTCTTACCATAATATTTTAATGTATTATCTAGTAGTGCAAACCAGTTTACTGTTTACTGCACTTTGTTATTTTTCTCCTTTTATTTTCCTACAGCGGCTAATGAACCCGAAAAAGAAGATGAATTGCTCTTGGAACAAATAATTAAATAATCTTGTGTGGTGAAACTATATTTTCTGGCTTTCACATTAGATGATTGACACAAAGTGTTTTGACTAAGAAATAACATGAGTTAACTATTTTTTTTGTCAGTTAAAATGTAATTGAGTATAAAACTAATAATATCAGCATTATGCAACATATTCAAAATTCCAGACATACGGGTTGTTAAAGGTTTTAAAATCGCAATGAAGTGGATATTTTCATCTATTTTCTTATTTTTTTCCTTCATATTGTGATATACAGCCAAGTGTTTATGCTGCTGACCAAATGACTGGAGAAGTCCTGCATGCGCCACCAAATAAAAGTCTGTTTTTTTTGGGGGGGGGGGGGGGGGGTTACCGCAAGATTGAGTTTTTGACATTTTGATTAACATTACTTTCATTTTTAGGTAAAACTTTTTTTTTTAAAGGGAACATACACTGTAAAAAAAAATCTGTAGTTTTTACAAAATAATTTTGGCAGCTGTGGTTGCCAGAATAATTTTGTAAAAAATACAGAAAAACTGTAAATACATTTACAGAACAAAACTGTAAAACAGTATAAAACTGTAATTTACAAACAGGGAAATTTGAATGTAAACCACTAAATTCAACAACACACACTGCAATTAAAATCTGTTTTGTACCTTTAACATACTAACAACCACCATAATAACGCAGGTGGTAGAGGAGAAAGCCACATGAAGAATCAAAGCTCATCACAAGTAGATTCGCCACAAGCAGAAGTATATACTAATATATAGAAGGTGCACAGAGTCATTCATGAAAACACAAAACACCATCATGGTAACACACATGATACTTAAATAATGCAATAAACTTTCATTAAACAACAGAAGATGTAACATAAAGCCCAAATGTACATAACTGATAACAAAAACTATTAAAAAAAACATTATTTAAACAAAATACTCTCAAATGTGGAGTATCACGCAAGGAATTCTGGGAATATCACTTTACAGTTTTTGACTGTAAATTATACATCGATTTGTTATTTTTTACTTCTAAAAACTGTACAATTAACAGCATTTTACTGTAAAATTATATGAAATGTCTGGTTAGATCTTTTACAGTTTTTCCCCTGTATATAGTACAGGAACATACTATTAACCTATTAACAGTTTTTTTCAGTAGCGTTTTTACAAAATTTTACAGTTTATTTTTTTTACAGTGTATGCATGATAAGCACACATGCACAGTTTACAATAAGAGTTACAACATGCATTTACAGGTGAATTTTCATTTTGTGCCCTGCCTTACAGCCCTGGCATTTTGTGCTTGAGGAGGAAAGAATATGATTTCCTGAAAACTGCTGTAACCTTTACAAATGGAATCATTAAATGGCACCGTTTCCTGAGGAAGACCCTTTTACTGTTGTCTCTGCTGTGAAAGCATGATAAAATATTCCAGAACATTGTGCCCCATGGTCTATTGGGAATATTCATGCGTATGCTTGTGTGTAAACGTTAGCGTACACACGACTGTGGGAGGAATTCAGGCTGGCGTGTCACTGAGGCGTTCTGTGGACGGAGACACGTCTGCGTCAGTGAGGTCATTACTCGCTGACGAGGGTTATTGTGGTGCGCATAGCAACAGCTTTCACGGTCTCAGTCAGCTCCCCCGCAAAGCGCCCACTTGGCTGCAGGGGGGGACTGTCAGAAAGACCCAGCTGCCCCTTTCTCTTTCTCAGTCTGTTTCTTTTCCCATTTCGTTCTTTTCTCTATCAAAATACTGGGGAATGAGACTTGATATATAGCTATACTCCCATTCACTCTTATGCAAACAGACAAGCAAAATGGTGCTGTTTTGCCTTCTCAAAGCTTTTGAATTGCAGAAGATCTGCATAAGTACTGTACATGCTTACGGTTTCATATATATGAGCCAATATGTTGACCAGTCTGGTATATATGATGCACATTTTCACTCAATGGATGTGTTGGTCAGTCATATTTCTTGTAGGAACAGTAAAGTCATTTACAGAAACCCCACATAACTGTGAGCAGTGGGCCCTATACATGTGATCTTATCCGCTCTGAGCTTGCTAATATGTGAATGAATGAACATGTGATGCTCAGGTGTCTGGACTTGAGACACAACAGCTTTACTTCCATTAGAGGGAAGTCCATTTTAACTTAATTACATTTATAAATTGATCGGTTTACAAAAGTACTCAGAGGAAGTGACTTCAAAGGGGGACGATTAAGGCTAATTGAGCTTATAACTAACATATTTTTAGGGTTTAAGGCTGAAGGGGTGCAAAAATCTTGGACAAGGAAGGTGAGAAAAATACACACTAGGTCAGTAGTTCATATAGTCGAAGTTTAAATATTAGTATGGATAAAATGACAGGGTTTGGTGGTCTATATTTACAAGTAGTTTACAAATCAGTCTTTTGTTTAGTCTACTAGCTTTTTCTCTACTAACAATTCAATTCAGTTTTAAACATTTTTCAATCATGGGTCAAACAAGGTCAGTTTTCTAGGATATTCGCTTGCCAACTTTGTGGATACCAGTGAATCCAGTAAAATCTGTGCTGTTGCTGTTCATCCAATGAGCAGAACATCGTTCAGCATATCTTGAATTCATATATTAAAGGATGCAATTGTCAATGGTCTGAATATTACCAAGGCTAATCCCAAATCTAAAACATGGGCAACCTGCAGATTCTAATGGTCACATTTCTGCTGTATCATATTTATGCATTTGGCAAAATGTATTGTTTGTCACATACTAAAATGGCTCATTTGGACTAGTACTACCTAAAAAAGCAATAGATATATTAAAATCTTTCTCATGTTTTATTATAAAACAATATAAGCATATGTCTTTACACAACACAACAATATATACAACAATTTGTGTTTGACAGTTTGCATCATCCAATGCATCAAATGAAACAGACTTCAAAAACACATTATAGTCAGCAACGTTAAGGATCAACCAAGGCAAAAGTGGGCATCATTTTGAAATGCAACATAATACCACATCACTTCAATTTATGACTGTAGCACTTTATAGGACCCTAATGCAAGGACAATTTTGGTCAAGACAATTTAAATATGAACATTTTCATAAATAAATGCTACATTATTACAATATTCATGTATCGTGTTAGAGGCCACATTTTATGATCCGTTTTATTTAATTGCGTAGGGACTAAGAAGGAGTGAGCCACCAATTGCACTTACTAGCTACAGTTAAACTGATAGTAGTACAAAAAGAGAACTGACAGCTTGTAATATATTTAAGCACAGTGAGCAATGAGACACAGTATTGTTTTTTTTACATAAATCTAATTTGAACATTCTTAGAATATTCAGGAATTAGGGGCCGTTAACATAGAACAGGTTTCTGCATTCCAAAACAGAAAGAGGTGCCTTAATAATGATGCTCATGGAGTAAGATGCCAAAAAAAACAGTGATTTGACAAATAAAACCAGCACAGACTTAACGTTGTAAACGGCCCTAAGACTGTCAACTTGCAAAAATCCAGTTGAGATCAACAATCAGTCTTTGTTCCAATATGGATTCCATAAAGGGCTTATCCCTGATTCTTCCACCGCTTTAAGGGGAAATGTGAAACTATTCAGTCCGCTTCCTTCCAAATACTGCCGACATGCTCCTCACGATACCTTTGAACCCTGCGGGGCCCTTCTTGAGTGCTCTCGCCTCTCGGATGAGCTCAAACAGTTCGTGAAACACCATCAGCACACCGTGGTACGTCTCAGCAGCAGAGACCTCAAAAAAACCACAGTCTGCCGAAAGCGCCAGCAGCCGGCCTTCTTCACTGGACACCGTACGTCTGTGCTGGAGGTCTCTCTTATTTCCCACAATGATGATCTGAGCTGGGCCGGCCAGTTTTTGCTTGGCTTGTCGTATGCACTGCACTTGTTGCCGCACCACGTTGAAGCTTGCGCGGTCACAGATGCTGTAAACAAGGATATAGCCGTCTGCCCACTGCAGCTGTCGGTCACTGATGTATCCCGACTCCTCTCCATTCTGAAACAAGACAGGTATGCATTACTTCTATTCACTTCTGACTAGCATGCATTTCAAATGTTGCTGGTCCTATACTAGCAACTATATGTTAGGTACTATTAGTTCTTAGTTGCTAGCAAATATCCCCACAATTTATTAGTACATCAGGAAATTATATATATATATATTATGAGACAAAAAATTCCCAAGTACTAATTACAATTGCTTTTACTTTATACAATTAATAACTTATCAATAGATAAAATGCATAGTAGTTTATTTTAAGGAGTTAATGTTAAAATAGCTTGCCATACTGTCATGCAAAACACTTTTAATCATTATC
Source organism: Tor tambroides (assembly GCA_021397915.2). Lineage (NCBI taxonomy): Eukaryota > Metazoa > Chordata > Actinopteri > Cypriniformes > Cyprinidae > Tor > Tor tambroides. Next base: position 89,537 of record JAFVLL020031563.1, read on the forward strand.
TCGGAATGTGCAAAAAGATGCTTACCTGCGGGCAAAGTGAGTCCCATATGTTGAAACAAATATCACGCCCGTCGATCTTGTCAGTATGACTGTATATTGATTCTGTGAATGAAAATAAACCGTTTAGTAAAACGAAGGCTATTTTACTGCAAATCAATCACACTGGTGATCAAGCGCAGTATGTGATGATGCTTACCTATATCTCCGTATTCTCCTATGAACCGCCTGGTTAGAAAGCGCACGGTGAGAGCTGTGAAGAAGAAGAGATTAGTTAGTGCTCTATTTCAGACTAAACGCATAAAGACAGCAGGCAACATTTGCTGCAGAACTCACCAGACTTTCCAACGTTCTCAGCTCCAAGTAACAAAATGTTGGCTTCCACTTTCTGCTGGTTGCCTTCCATGGTTTTGCTGCTGTAGCGAATGCGTGGTTTCACTTGAACAACCATTGGTGGGTAGTAAAGTCTGTTGTAGAGTCCCACAGCGAGCAGGAGTTGAATATAGAGAAGCGCAGACAGAAAGCGTGTTTAAATAGGCTCGATATGTATGGGCGGGGCTTTCTCCAGACTGACCAATCAGAGCGAAGAGCGTCTGTTGTTCTTGAGCTGTGATTTAGTACAGTAGGGAAAACTTTTTTTTTCTTTTTTTTCAGTATTTCAGATCAATAAACAGTAAAACAGATATCCCCCACAATCTGCTATTGTGAAATATATGGAATTTTTGGATGAAGGGGAAGGCAAGTTCCAAAATGTCAGCAATATAATGTACATTAATTCATGAATAACTATTATTATTATTATTATTATTATTATAACTCAGTGTGTATCACATTTCAGTAGCGTTGTAACTAGCTGCTGTGGCACTTGCCAAGGCATAACACCAAGCCAGCGAAGGGCTATGAATTGCAAATGCCTCTAAATGGCAGCTTGTCTTTAGCAGCTATACCAGGACATTAAATTAGCAATTCAACACAGACCCATAGCCCTTCTTGAGCTGTCAGGGCAAATGTTTTTTTCATGACAATACTGTAGTATTTCAATATCTCTCCAGATGCAAAAGCCTATTGCCTTTCTGCTTTACATTTACATTATCATACCCCCTCCCCCTTACAATATACAGCATGTTGTTCAAATCCTGCTCTAAACTTCACTGCTGTGTTCATACTGTGAATAAAGTTATCATTCCTTTTATGTCATCAACGTACTCTATTAATTAATAGTGTCCGCATTTGACTTTTGTTCCCTCTAAATTTTCAGATCAACATAGCATAATTTGTGTTACAGGCTAATATATCCTGGGTTTCTTTGTAATATCTTTTTAATATGTTTAATATGTATTTAAATTTTAAATAAAATGTTACAAATAAAATACAAATGTATTCATTATATTTCAGGAGTAAGTGATCTCTTTCTCGAGCCTCTGTCTCGCTGCTCCCCCTGGTGTTCACATTAACAAATGACGGGCAATCAAGTACAGCTTACAAATAGCGGAAACAGGACATTTGGATAAATTAAAAAATAGACTAAATCTAAACTATTCTAAAATACAGCGTTGGTAAATACCGAAAGGGAGTTTTTGATATTTAATGAGAGGAAATGCACATTATGGTAATATGGGCCGTTATGGTAATATTGTCCATTGTTACATAAATCGACCTCACGGTCACTTTAGGCCCTACGTTCATTCAATATGCGCAGAGGGGCGCTTTAGAGATTCACCTTCACATAATCCTAAAGTAAAAGAATCAAACTCCACATCCAATTACTCCAAAAAAAAAAAAAAAAAAAAAAAAGTATCATGGTGTCATCTGTTTGGAGTACTCAAGACTGTTTGATTGACATTTTCTGGAGTGTCCCTGCATTGCCCCATGCATCAGCCCTCTCTCTTGCTTTCTTAATTTAAAAAACAAACTTAAATTCAATAAAGTTTCAAAAATTTGAAAACATTTACCTGAAAATAAAGTCAACCTAATTTATATTCTCAATACTTTTTTTTCTCCCACAAAATTCTTGGCCAAAATTCTTCTTTTAATATAAAACTCACTAGGATGTTTATACTACCATTCAAAAGTTTGGGTCCATGGAAATGTTTTGAAAGAAGTCTTGTGCTTACCAATCCTGCATTTATTGGATAATGTTACAATTTGAATGCATTTGAAATTGTAATTGATTCCTTTGATGCAAAGCTGAATTTTCAGCATCATTACTCAGTGTCACATGATCCTTCAGAAATCATTCTAATATGCTGATTTGGTGAAACATTATATATCGTCTTATTATTTTCAGTGTTGACAACAGTTGCTGCTTAATTAATTATTATTATTATTATTTTTGGTTTAAAAAGTTAAAAAAATGTGAACATTACAAAGAAGAGCATAAGTGTATTGATTCACTTTTGACATAATGCATCCGTGCTGAAAAAAGTATTAATGTCTTTAAAAAAGTCTTACTGATCCCAAACATCTGAAGATGGTATGGGTAGATGGGACAAAATAAACTCAGCAGGGGACGCTCATTAATCTCTGGCCTGGAACATATTTAAATCATTATCCATATGTAAAACATTAACTAGTTCTATAATCTGCGCAATACTAGTCATGCTTTTACTTAAGAACTTATGTAATTGTTATTATAAAAAAAATCAGATTAAAAATGATAAGGATAATGATTAAAATCTTTGGAGTCCATACTAAAACAACAAGGGATGCAGGCAGTTAATATTTGTCTGTACTTAGAAAAACTTGAGCATCATGGTTGAGGGAACAAACAATTCTTTCAAAACCAGCTACAGTAATCCATGTTTGTGAGTATATAGAGAGGAAGGAATAACAGAGTAAGTTTCAAACTTGAATTCAAATGATTTACTATGTAATTTTGGCATTTGGCAATCTAACTGCGATGCCAAATGATGCATTTATCTGTATTAGTGAATCCAATCTACTAAACACTGCATATACAACAAACGCATTTTGGTAACTGAAGAGTTTTATTGAATTATGGCTTTCCAATAAAAATACCAACATATTACATTTCAACAATAATTGGACTTCATGTGAAAATGATGCTGATGTCTTTGAAATCTCTCAAATGAAGAGTCTGTGCATGTTCGTGTTGATCAGTTCAGTCAATAAACTCGCTGCTAAGCTGAAGCTGAAACCCCTCCAAATGTTCCTTCAGTCTCTCTCTGACATCTGCCGCGGGCCTCAGGTTTTCCCACCCTGTAACCGTCAATGCCGTGGAATCACACTTGACAGTCAGTCCATCCCTTTCTTCAGCGTCCTTTGACTGATATCTCTCCAATATCACCTGAGGCTGCACAGTCTCAATCACAGTTTCAACATCGACCCTGTTCCCTTCCCTCGCTTCGGCAGAAACCGGCATCAGTAGGACGTGATCGTCAGTCCCTTCCTGTACCCAGAAGAACTGCTGTCCCATTTCCATTTCGCTCTTTTCCTTTGCGGCGAGGTCAGGGAGAAGAAGTCCTTGTTGCGGCTGAAGCACTTGGATCTGCTGCAGCTGGAATGGCGCAGAAGCTTCCTGTAGTGTTGTGGAGTATTGAACAGGCCCAGATGCAGTGTGCATGTCAGTCTGTGGATGCAGCAGAGCGAGCTGCTGAACTGCTTCTGCATTGCTGTGAAGCTCGAGAGATGTTTCCTCTTCGGTGTTCAGTTGCTGCGGTTGCAGTTCCATGGTGACCACCTGCATCGTGTCCTCGTTCTCTGCGCTCTCACAGTAATATAAATAGTAGCTTTGCTGCTCCACAGGTGCTACATCAGTCTTCGAAGTCTCTGACTTTTGTTCTTTGAGGACTTTGGCTTTTCTCTTGATTTCCTGGATTCTCTTAGGCTTATGTCTTGATCCTTGAACCTCATCAGGTCCTGCAGTTGCTTCTTTGTATCCACTTACTTTGTTTCCTTCATTGTCTCTTCCGCAATAAAAGCAGCACCCTTCTTCTTCTTCCCCAGTGACTTTTCCTTTCGCCTGTGTCTGTCCATTCCAGCCTTCAGCCAGAAGGTCTATTTCATCAGATGCACCTTCATTTGCGCTCTCCTCCAATCCCTCGAGATTGCAACCTCTCTCCACTTTCGCCCCCTGTCCCTTTTGAGCAGCCCAGCTTGAAAACCTGCTTCCTCGGGCCTCTTTTCCTTTTGCCCCGTCTCGTGTGCGAAACAGGGTGCTTCTGAGTCGGTTCTCTCTGAGGCGCAGTAACGCGTGGCGTAGGCGGTTCTCCCGCCGTCGAGCGGCACTCAGAAGACGCAGTGCTTTTTCCAAGCTGTCGATGGCTTTGTCGTAGCGCTTGCGCCACACTAGAGGGCACAGCTGAGCGTAGTTGTGCTCTTTCGGCAAGTAAAATCCAGGAGGAGGTGGGAGACGTCTCATGTAGCAAGATGGAGAAGGTGGACGAGGAGGAGGTTGAGGAGAAGAGGGGTCAGGCGGTTGGTCATCTAGTGACGTCTCTTCAGAGGTTTGAGGAGCCTCAGATGAAGGCTGAGCATGCTTGTCCTCCTCTTTGCCATTTTCACACTCATTTTCTGCTACTTTTTGCACCACAGTCTCATTGTTGAAGATCTCCTGGGTTTCTGAGTCCTCATTATTGGTGGAGTTCTTGACACTGAAGAGATTTGGTGTAAAATATGCACATTTAGTAATTTAAACAGGTTAAAAACCTACATACACTAAAAAAACACAATCTTTTGTGGAAAAGTACACTTTATGAAGAGTGTACTTATCTGGAAATAAACTACTAAATAGAATGTACTTGCAAACAGAATCTAACCGTACACCTAAGTGCATGTTAATTGTAACAAAATGAAAATGTATTAATGAATAAATGCAATTAGCTGACCTCAAGAGTGCTTATTTTGACCCATTTAAGTTGGATTTAAGTACATATTTATAAGTAATTTCAATTACTTTGTCTTTGTAATATGGTTAAAGTGGACTGCCGAATACACTGACAATGATAAACTAAAATATATTTAAATTAGTGCTGTCAAACGATTAATCGTATCCAAACTAAACGTTTTTGTTTACATAATATGTGTGTGTACTGTGCATATTTATTATGTATATATAAATACACACACAAACAGTACATATTTTGAAAATATTTACATGTATATATAAATATACATGCATGTGTATTTATATATACATAATAAATGTGACCCTGGACCACAAAAGCAGTCTTAAGTTGCTGGGGTATATTTGTAGCAATAGCCAAAAATACATTATGGGTCAAAATTATTGATTTTTTGAATGCTAAAAATCATTAGGATATTAAGTAGAGATCATGTTCCATGAATATATTTTGTAAATGTCTTGCTGTAAATATGTCAAAACTTAATATTTGATTAGTAATATGCATTGCTAAGAACTTAATCTGGACAACTTTAAAGGTGATTTTCTCAATATTTTGATTTTTTTGCACCCTCAGATTCCAGATTTTCAAATAGTTGTAACTCAGCTAAATATTGTCTGATCCTAACACACCATACATCAATGGAAAGCTTATTTATTCAGATTTTGAAAAACTGACACTTATGACTGGTTTTGTGGTCCAGGGTCACAAATATATACAGTACACTTACACATATAATGTAAACAATAACTTTTATTTTGGATGCGACTAATCGTGATTAATTATTTGACAGCAATAATTTAAATGTCATTTCTATTAAAATGGTTTTATATCCGTAATTACACATTTTTAATGGTAAAGTTGACAAGTTAGTACATTTAAAATATACTAACTTTAAATGTAATATCAACACACTACAGTTCAATTAAAGTACTTGTGCTTTAGTATGTTAGTTGACACATCAAAATAAGTGTACTTTTTTAAAGCACAACACAAGATTATTAAAACATAATCATATAAAATGTACTTTGAAATAAAACTTTTATTTGACATTGTTTGAAAGTGCACTTTTTTTGAAGTGTACTTCATGGTCATGTTTGAAGTACACTACAAGTGCACACTGAATACAATTTTAAGCACACTTTTTTAACAAGAGGTAGCACACTAGAAAGGGGTGATTTTTTTTGCAGCTCTTTGTAAGATACCTGATATTTTTGTCCACGTTTCGAGGTCTGCCTCTCCGTTTTGTTGTGCATTTCCCAGCATTTCCTCTTTCGTGAGGCTGAATTTCAAATACAGTGGGAATTGCATCATCCTTTAGTCTGCGATAGCCACTAAAATAAAAGGAGAAAATCAAAATTAGTTATTTGTCTGTACCTTCTAATATATTGTATTTCAACAACAGAATTAACCTAAAGCTTTTTTTGGTCATTGCTTCTGTGACTCTGAAGGAAATGTTAAGAGTGTAATAATTTGCAGACCTGACACCAGAGAGTTCAAAGCTATCAGGAGTGAAGTGTTTAGAGCAGAAATAGATGAATCCACTCTGGGGGTCCCACTGTCCTTTTCCCTCAGGGTCTTTGCGACGAGAGTTGATAATCCAAGTTGTGCGTCGAGGGTTTCCCTTCTTTGGCAATCTGGAAAATATAATAAACAACATTAACAAGTTACGATAATTCAATTACCCCCTGAGCAACTACTGTTGAGACGCATTATATTCTTTAAACTGGTTTTCATCACACAAAACAAGAATACTTACAATGAGTTGAGATCAATGCAAATAAGTATAAACAGGTAGTTCAGTTCAGTTCAGTCACTAGGAGGCAGATATCAATCATAGTTTGTCTTGATCTGATCAAGAGGGCATGGCAGTCTACAAACTACAAGACTTTAAACTGAATGTTGAGTCATTACATAAACTTTTTTTTATTGCAGTTGTTACTATGAAAATGAGCTTCTTCATGCTTAATCAGAATGAAACCACCTAAACGTCTGTGGAAATCTCAACATGTTGTATAGCAGTGGTTGTCAACTGGTGGGTCATGGGTCTGTTCTGATAGTGTCATAAACAGCAGGAGAAAGACAATGTTTATTGCAAATAATAAAATGTTGGTAATAAGTAAATCTGACTACTGATTTGGAAATATCTATGTGCACCTGTGAAAAGTAATTCCAGATTTCCGAATGTCTTTTGTGTCACGTGACTTGCAACCTACAGCAGAGCAGTGTCTTGGCATCTAGGGAAAAACAAAAACAATTTTTTAAGCAGATTTATAAAAAATAACACCACATGTGTGTCTAACTTTTATCACACCCCCCATACACACTTTTTTTTAATCACACAAATTTATCCCAGTACTTTTAATGATCTAATTAAATTAGTTTTAGATCCAATAAAATTAGATATTATTATCAATTGTCAGTAAGACGGGAAATTCTGAAAATAACATAAACCATAAAAAAAGAATAAAATTATAGAAATGCTGTATAATAAATTAACAATGTAATAATGCTAAACATAACACCAATAATAATAATAACAATAACGAAAAACTACAATAATACAAAAATAAATTCTGCATGTTGAGGAAGTTTCAAGATATTTATCACATCACGTCATTTATTTATTTACATATTTTAGGTTTTGACAGAGTCGTCCTCCGGACTAAACATGTTTTCCTATGTTGATTTACTTCAAATTTCGTGCCAGTTATTTGCTGACAGTCCATGGTAAAATAGTAAAAGGCCACATCTCGTAAACTTTTCTGTTTGAACAGTTTTTCAAGCAGCCGACTATCGGCGATCGCCCGGATCAATATGTCTTGCAGTCAGCTCATGTATGTGATGTGTTTGGGACTGTAGTGTCGTCTTTGGGTAACTACATATAGCAGGCTACTAAAACAGCCGATACCTAAGGCGGTAAATAGCGAATTGGTCATCTGAAACCAATATAAATCCATGCTATTGAATAAAAATGCTGGCTGCTTTTCTGGAAAAGAATATACAGCGATTTATCTCTTCAAAATCACCCTTAAAACTCACCACAAAGGCCTGCGACCTCACGAAGATGGCCGTCTTCTTCTTCTTCCTAGGCGCTGTAGATTAGACCCGCCTTTTTGCAGCAGCCAATCACAGTTGTGAATTACTGTGACGTCGCGAGATGACGTAAATTTGTGTTTTGAACGGACGGACGACGCTGATATCGTTGTTTTATAACATCTTTAATCACTAACCTAACCTAAATAAAACAAAAAACAAAACAAACAAATAAATGTTAATTTTAAATGTGGCTTTAAAATGTGCACTTGGCGCAAGAGGGTATAAGCATATACAACCACATGATATCAGCATATAAATTAATACTACTTGCATTAGGAATCACCTTGATTAAGAAAAAAAAATCCTTATTTATTCCGTTGTAACAACACTGGTTTTGACATCATGATGGTGAATCTCTTGTGAGGCTCAATTATTTTGATATAGCTACTAACAGTCCAATGTTAATGTGTGGACAAGTGTGTGATTATCTCTACAGTACGTTTGATTCTCTCATATGATAAGTCCCAAAATGGTGTGAATGACAGAGAGAAGTGCTAAATTCACTTCAGCTCAACTGATGTGTGAAATGCTGAAGCTCAGAAACATACTTACAAACCACAGACACTTAGCCTATATCACAACAATACTAAGAAATGTACAGGAAATGCAGTTTCCTGGAGTTTTAATATAAGCAAGCAATAATATTAATGGTGGTTCAATTTTTCTTGTACTGATGATACAACAACTTGTCATATGCTCTGTCTATTTAGTCGTAAGTCTAATTATCTAACATCATTTACTAAACATTGCTATGAATATTATTAACCAAAAGGAAGATCATAAAGCAATCACATTTAGAGGATTATATTCTTGATTCCCTTAATAAATTCAATGTAATACTCTATATACACTATATTGCCAAAAGTATTGGGTCGCCCCCTTCTAATGAACAGGTTTGACTACTTTAGTAATTTCTATGAGTACAAATCTTAATGTTAAAGCATATAATGATATTCTAGGAAATTGTGTGCTTCTAATATTATAGCAACAGTTTGGACACGACCCTTTTCTATTCTAACATGACAATGCCTCTGTGTATAGCAATGAGTTCAAAAAGAAAATGATTGATTCAGTCAGTGTGAAGAACTTGACTGGTCTGCATAAAACCAAGCCTAATCCCAGTTTAACACCTCTGGTGTGACTGTAAATGCAGACCTTGAGCCAAAAACTCATCACCAAACACCAATGACTTGTACATATGGGTACAGTCATTTTAGACACTTCCAAAACTGTTGCAACAGAGATGGAAATACAGTTTTTAAATACATGAATTATGTTCCCATCGTTGCCACAGATTTGGAAGTGCATTTTTCTGTTCTAAAGAAGGGGGTGTCCCAATACTTTTGTCTATATATATCTACTGTTCCAAAAACATCACATTCATCACACAAACCGTTTTCATGCTACCTCATTAATGCAAGTGTTTAATTTAGTCCTGTGTGTCCCATCCTTAACCTAGAAATCATTACTTCTTCCTTTCTGTGACTTCCATAAAACTGTTCTTTTTCCCCTACTGATTATAAAACCACCTACCTGTGCTGCTATTTTCCCATCTTTATTATTTTCCTGTTAATTACTGATTTTATCTCATTTCTTCCCAGGGGTACCTTAACATCCACCAAGTTTTTCTTTAATGCTTCTTTTGCTAATTTATCCGTTGTTTCGTTCCTTATTATCCCGATATGTGCCGGTACCCAACAAAAATATACAATTATACCCTCTATTTTCAGTCTGTACAGTAATGTATAAATTTCTACTAGCAGGTCTTCTCTATTAGTTTTTGTCGACAATATACTTAAGAGCTGATGTAGAGTCTGAGCAAATTACAATCCTATGGCTTAATCTGTTTTACCCATTGCAATCCTATTATTATAGCAGTTAATTCTGTAGAATATACGGACAATTTGTCACTTAACCTTAAACTTATTTTTGTCTTAAATCTTGGAACGTACACTCCTACGCCCACTTTTTGTTTGATTGGGTCTTTAGATCCATCTGTATAAATCTGTATTAAGGAATACAAATTTTCTCTCATAAAAAACATTGATTTCATAACTATTAGTGTATCTTTCTTCTGCTTTTTCCCTGGCCTCCAAGAATCTCATTTTAACAATATGTTCAGGAATATTCCATACGATACCCCATTTAATGGCATGTTAACTTATCACTCAAGTTTTTAATACTATGAACTTTAGCAAAAGTTTTAGCTAAGACTTCTATCTTTTCTTTATTCGTTATGAACATTTTCCCTTCCTCTTCAATTACAGGGATCTGTTTATAATTATTAATACCATTCATTTTCCTAATCGTTCTCCATACCACATGCATTCCAGTCTCTCTCCCAGTTGTGTTACAGAAGTCCTGCCAAGCCTTTCTCTTTGCATTTTTAATTACCCTTCTTGCAGCTGCCCTTTTCTTCTGATATTCTACAAGTGTATCTTGAGTTATTAACCTTTTTAAAATCCGGAATGCTTTATTCCTCTCTCTAATTGCCACTGTACACTCTTCAGAACACCACGGTACACTCTTCTTTTTCTTTCCATTACCTCTTATTAATGGTATAGATTGGTTTGCTGCAGAAATAATTTCACCTACTATTCTCCTCAATATTCCCTTCCAACTTCATATTTTTGAAACTTTCTTCACACAACACATGCAATTCCTTCCAAATCCCCATTTTGCACACTGAATAAAGTTTTGCTTTCGAACTGCATTCTGAATCTCACAAACTACAGGCCAATGATCACTGCCCAAATTATCTTCATGTACACTTACCGGCTAAAGCAGCTGAAGCTGTTGTGAGGTCTAAACATGACATGCCACCTTTTATTATACCCATTCTTGTTGGTTTCCCATCATTCAAACATATAAGCGAATGCTCTTCTATAAATTCTTCTATAACTATCCCATTATTGTCTGTATTTTTACTACCCCATAAACCATGTGCATTAAAATCCCCACATATGATAATTTTACACTGTGTATCACCCATCACTTCTTCTAGTATTACTTATTTCTTTGCACAGGTTATAAAAATTTGTAATTCTAATTTCTTCATGTATTCCTATTACTTCTATACTTACACATTCTACATTATTAATTTTGTATATTCTCTTATATGCTATGCCTTCTTTAATAAATATTGCACACTCTCCACCTCTTCCAGTTTCTCTGTCTTTCCATATATCCATTGATCTTAAAATCCAAGGAGCTATTTAACCACATCTCGTGAACGCATATGATGTCTGGTACCTTTTCCATTTCTGTGATATGTTTTTTTTTTTTAATTCTTGCCCATTTGCTATTAAGCTCCTGGCATTTCAATGTAGTAACAGGAAAGACCTTATACAACTATGTATTATTACTCTGAGTTATATCCAAAGCAGCAGTTCCTTCCTTTGCTTTCAAAATCCCATGGACCTCCTCCGCTGTAATTCCTGTTAACTTGAGAAATTTGTTAACACATCCTACGATAATCTTTAACTTGTCCAAATTCCTTTTGTGAAATACCATTTACCACCACGCAAATCAGTGCCACAAAGTCAATTTTATTCATCGTAATATGTAGATCTGATACATTCCTCTCAGAATTTACTCCTTTCTGGGTATAGGATTCCACCCTAATTCCTTGCACATTAGTTCTCTTTGTTTCAACTATACCTTTTACCTTACGGGTAGCTTCTGCACTTAAAACATCTCAAAGGTGGAGGTATGAACTCTAGTACCAAGAAGCTTACAAATCCTAGCTTCACTCTTATCGGCAGAGTACTCTCTTCAAACTGAATCATTACGCTCATGCTTTCACATTGTTTATTGTCTTTCCACGTCTGCAATCTTCTAGCAGAGATGACTGTGCCTCACTCAGACTTCCTTTAATATCATCCATACTTACATTAAGAGGTACTCCCGATATAACCCCTCGAACTTTATTGCCTATTTCTGTGCATGTTATCCTTCCTCCTGCCAGTGTTTTTATTTTCAGAATTTTTTGCTTCTGTTTTTCATCCATGCATTTAATCATTATTCTTCCATTGCTAAGACAAGATACATCTTTCACTATTCCTATCTCTTTCTCGATTGCTTTTGATTGTTTGACAGGATGAGTTTGTTGTTCTGACTGCTTAGCAGAAGTAATTATGACTTTGATTTCTCTTTCTTCCATCTCTTTATCAGCTTTGATTCTCATATGTATTACTTTATTAACTGTTTGCTCACAATCAGATCCATCACCCAAGCTGCTCTTTTTTTTCCTTTTATTGTATCTTACTTCCTGATAATCCATGTCTTGATCATTGTCGCCATCCGAAATATCTCCCCACACCATTCTCCCTTCCACCATCTTTCCTCCGGAGCCTGTTTCAGAGTTATCTGCTTTTGCTATAGACCCTTTTTCTGTTAGTAAACATTGTGACATTTTTCTGTGGGCGGAGCTTAGGTGGAGGCAGAAAGATTCCCCTGACTGCTTCACATGCACACATGTGCATAAGAAATCTTTAGACACGTAACACAAACCATAATCCATAACAACAAAAGACAATACTTGGTCCCACTTTATATTAAGTGGCCTTAACTACTATGTACTTACATTTAAATTAATAATTTGATACAATGCACTTATTGTGTACATACATGTTTTTACATTGTACTTATATTTTAAAAAAATACCTATGTGTAGTTACATTTGTAATTAATTTCTGTAATTACATTTATAATTACACTGTTGACCCATCCCTTACACCTTAACCCACCCTTAAACCTACCCATAACACCAAACCTGTCCCTAACCTTACCCGTATCCCACCTCAATAGCAGCAAAAGTGTTTTGCAATACAATATGACCACAATAAGTACAATGTACTTATTTTTCTGATGTAAGTACATAGTAGTTAAGGTCACCTAATATAAAGTGTGACCCAATACCATTGTTTCTGTCCAGTCAGCTTGTTTTATCATGTTTAACCACAGCTGTCATCGTTTTTTTGTCTGGCAGTGGCAGCAGGAATGCGATAAAATTTCAAATTGGAGCCTTTACTATGTCGATTCTGGCACTCAACATCACAACAAGACGATATTTTAAGATCCTTATGTAGCCGAATCTGTGCTAGTTTGAATTGGCCGCCTCCAGCTAGCGCTGTGACGTAATCGTGACATCGGCACAAAAAGGGTCTATAAAACTTTTAATATATACAAAAAAAAACTACTTTCAATTAACTTTAATTTTGTAAGTTATCTGTATTTAAGTTACAAACAAACTGCAGTTTGATTAATATTACTTGGAATGCACAATAAAAAAAAACGTTTTCTGAAAATAAATAAAAATGAGATTAACTGGTTTTGCAAATGAAGTCTTCATATATCCATCTTTTCTTGTATCAATGGCTCAGGCTGGTGGTGTTGGTGCAGTGGTGCCATGTATATTTTCTTAGAACACTTTGGGCCCAATTGAGCATCTTTTAAACGCCACAGCCTACCTGAGTATTGTTGCAGACCATGTCCATCTCGTGATAGCTACTTAAAACAGGATAATGTGCCCTGTTACAAAGCTCAAATCATCTCAAACTGGTTTATTGAACATAACAGTGAGCTCACCGTACTCAAGTGGCCTCAAAAGTCACCAAATCTCAGTTGAATAGAGCACCTTTGGGATGTAGTGAAACGGGAGATTTGTATCATAGATGTGTAGTCGACAAATCTGCAGCAACTGCATGATGCTATCATGTCAGTATGGATCAAAATCTCTGTGGAACATTCTTGTTGAATCCATGCCACAAAGAATTAAAACAGTTCTGAGGCGTCCAACCCACTACTAGCAAGGTGTTTGTAACGATGTGGCTGGTGAGAGATTATAGCTTACTTGTACATATTCATAGCGCAATTGTTTTAATCTGTCAGAATTTTGTTTAGATGTTTAGAATTGTCTGGAGTTTACCTAGATGACTTTTCTCATCTATTTGTCACATAAATACACTCAAGGAATTTTTTTTATAGCACTGAAAAGACTAGCCTAACCTTAAAGATTGTTTTAATCTGTTCCTTTGGGTAAATAATAATAATAATAAAATAATCCCTTTTTGCAAAAAAACAAATATAATGTTTTCAGATTTTCAATGTTATGAAAAAAGTATTTTCAACCCTCATTCAGACTTTTTCTCTTAAATGATCGGTTTTTAAAGGGCGGCTGCTTTTAAAGTTTGTCAGTAAATGGCCACTGTTATGATTGGTTAACGTTTTTGCATAAGAAAACAACGCCCCTTGCTATTGCACATAAGTGTATTGAAAACATTTTTCATATAAAACCAATATTTACAGACTGATACCATATAGACAATACCATATAGATACCATATAACAAATAGATACCATGTTGCAAGCTGATAAAGAAAAGTAAAACACAACAACCACCTGAGCAAATACCATAATTTAAAATCATTTGATAATTGTCACTTACATAACCCTTTATCCTGTTATTTGAGTAGTGAAAAGCTTTTAGGACAGATTAGCATTTTTAGGACAGAGCGTAATTCTGAAACTGTACGCAGCTAAAATCAGCCGCACACATTTAGTATAGCTAATGAAAACATCATGCTTGGAAATAAATGAACAGATCATTAAATGTTATATACTGTAGCTATATATGGCAAAGCCTGGTTGACTGAGTATACAAGAATGAACTTATATTAATTTAACCTGTTCTCGTATCAGTGGCTTAATCAATGTATCCTCACAGCAATTACATACAGTAATTACATACTGCTTGCTGCTGCATAAACACAGTTGCATAAATGCTGCTGTTTATACGCTTAGTAATTCACTCCTGCATTGAATGTAAGACTGTTAAACATGACGTTCAGTTTAACTTGTTATAATTGCTCATTAAGAATTGAATAAGCAGACCACACAATATGTACATTGATATGGAGTAAATGAGTGTTCACTTATCTAGGATGTTGATCTCAGATGCTTTCTGAAAATGCGCTTTAAACTTCTACAGCAAACCCTGGCTAGGTATTTGAATGTTGAGCAGAAAGGTTGGGTGTGATGAAACAGAAAAAAAGCAGATCTTCTCCATTTATTTTTCCTCCAATGATATCTGTATGATGCTCCTTGAACATAGTGCTGAACTTTTCATTTGTGCCCATCTTTTTCTTTTCTTGATAAAAGTGTGCTTCTGCCTTCAAAGTTGCTGCGCCGTATAAACCAGAGGCTTCTACAATCAATCAGTATTTCAGTGCTGTGTCCACTCACTGTTGCCTGGCAGGTTTTGATGGCTGTTATGGCTTTCATTTGCCCTCCTAACTTGACATTGTGGTATAGTGAGGGTCATATGTGGTGATCAGGTTGTGGTAGGCATCTGGATTGTGGGATGCAGGGAGTGATTTGATTGAAACTCTGCATGAAGAGTAGGCTTTTCAGCCACACAATATTTGTAAAGAAACAAACAAAAATGAAACCCCAAAGCATGCATATCAACCGCACAAAATGCTGAAAATTCGGTGCTCTACAAAGAAAAGAAAAAAAACTCGGCACAACATAGGCTCCAAAAATACAAAAAACGTAATAACGGACTTCACACAGTTTAATAATGGACTTGTGTGAAGTCCATTATTAAATTGTTTTGCATTTTTGAAGCCTACGGTGTGGTGACTTTTGTTTGTTTTTTTAAAGAAACAAACAATAAATGTCTTTGAATTAAGTGACATCAAAAAGGGATCAATTTACAATTAAAGTTTTCATTTCTGCTTATAGTCAATATCTTTTTAACCGTATAAGTAAGGAAAAACAACCCAGCTCTTTAAATGATAAAAGTCACATGTATTTTCATGTTTAGTGAAACAGTATTTCTCTTCTATTGATTTTGTCATTGCAAATTTTGCTACCCTGGAATGAGGGCTTCCAACTGCAGCTCCAGCAACCTTCACATCTAAACCAACTTTCCAGCTGACTGAGAGTGCTGAAGATGAATCATTGACCAGTGCTTCACTTGATTCAAAGATCTGATTGGAGATCTCTAGTCTACAGCTGCAGCTGGACTGAAACTTCTGTTTTATTCCGCTGAGGCAAAGTAATTTTTTTTTTTTTTTTTGCCAATTTACAAGTGCCATTCCCACTTGAAAAATCCCATTTTTCCATGTTGATCACATAAGAACTTTTCGTTCCATGGTCACAACATCAAGTCCCTCTCTAGCAAGACTGTATCCTGGAACAAAGGGAGCATCCTCACACTCATTTGATGCACCGATGTCGTCCTCTCCAGAAATGGTCATGTGAAGCTATGTCCAGAAATCAAGAAGGTAAACCCACATCTCCCCCATGATCTGTAGTGAAATAAGAACATGTCTGTCAAATCATTTTTGTCAAATTTTACATTATAGTGATAATAACTTTTAAAACAACACTTTTAAAAAGTGTTCAAGTTTGAAAAAGACTATTTAAAAATCATAATGTGATTCATCTGATGGTTGAAACATTTCTTACCATTGAATTCACAGATGTGATGATCAAAAATGGCCCATGAAATATGCTTCTAAAAATCTTCTAATATAAGTTAAACACATTGTGTGGTCCTATGTTTGCAATGCAATAAAATATATATCTTGAAGCAAAGAAGGACATCCGAAGTTCGAGTTCTCAAATGTTTCCACAACCTCTACAAAAGAATAATACTATTACACCATTCTTCGTGCATTACTGAGATATCTGCATTTTTCTGTTGATGATTTGACATGATCCAGGATTGTTAGGTTCTTTGAAGCTCATCCCAGATTTGCTGTCATAGTAACAGGTCCATAAGCTCAAATCTGCTCAGGAGCAGGCTTATTTCATGTAAACAGGATTAGATTATATCTTTTTAAGCGAAGCTGATCGGAAAGTCTGTCCGATCCACTGCTACTTTTATACAAGAGGATCCAGGGACAATGATCATTTAAAATAGCAATAATTTAAGTTAATTTGAAAATAATATAATGTTGTGTAGTTGATAATAACATAGACACAGGCAGTTTTACTCACTGAGAGATTTATTCATGTGGGAATAATTACCTTATAATTTTTTGGCGTCTGAGTCATACATTATTCTGAACAGTGACAGCTGTTATGTGAGTGGCTTGATGCAGTGCAGGAGATACAGTGATGCAGATAAAAAATGCTTAGAAAAATGATGCTTAGGAAACTTTAATTAATGCTGTCGTGTAACAAACCTACTTCACAGGTAAAACTGAATGCCCTACTCTGAAGGGCAGAGTCCTTGAAGTGGGGACTTTGGAAAGATTATGGCACTTGCTTGTCGTAGTGTTACCATTTGGAATGCATTTAACAAAGAGAGAAAGGAAAGACAAAGTAATTTTCTCATTATCTTCACCTGGAATGAAACCATGGAGTGTGACCCATTATGTTCTTAGAAAAGGAAATTTCCCAAAGTTGCTGTTAATTTAATTGTTGAAAATAAATTAAATTTGTGTGTGTTCCCTCTCTACTCTCAACTTTATAAATCTTGCTTTCTCTTCTTTGCACCCTGCAGGTAGTCACGTTTAACATATCTACTATTAAACATATTTCTTACCTAAAAATGTTCATAATGCATGACAAAAATGTGTGCAATATATCACAACAAAACACTTGAATTGAACATTTGAACTGTATTGTTTATACGTTAACTTGAATTATCCTTTCATCTAACTTTAAAATGAATCATGATGACTCACTATCTTGGGTCACATGACCATAAACTATAAAATTATTTCCTTGTAGTGACAATGGCATGTACCGTTCGATAATGGTCTGTAAAAATGCTGTTTGGAATTCACCCTGTTTCACAAAAGCATGGTTCAAGACCTCTGATGTACACCATTAATCCACTCAACTGGGCTCTAACAGAAATGGAGGCTCTTCCAGGATCCATACACTACTAGCAGTGATTGTATTGCCAGGACTTTTCTTTCCTCCGCTCGGAAACAAGGCGCATCGCCACACACATGCGTCGTGGTAGTCTGGATAATGCAGTGGCAAGCGGTGACTTTTTTTTAACTGGGTATGCTGAGTGGTAAGATTAAGACCGCACCCCCCCCCCCCACCCAATCAATCGGCTTTAAGGACAATTAATAATTACTAATAAATGAATTATTTAATTTAAATAAATTAGAAATTTTACATACTTATTCCCAAAACTTCATTACGCTTTAAGTTAAATCTCAAATGACAAAGGGATCAACTTATAATTATGTTTATATTAATTAGTCCATGAACAACCCAGGCTCATTGGAAATACGTGCCTCTACACATTTCTGCAACACTGTAATTATGTTTTTTTTTTTTTCAGTTTTGCAGAAATGTATGTAGAGGCACATATTTCCAATGAGCCAGGTTGCCCATGAACTCATTCTCTCAGATGGTCTGGGTATGCAGATCATTTGCAGATTATATGGATGGAACACCACTCTGATAATGGCGGTAGACGGTAACTCGGGTGAAAAGAATTGTTGAATAAAGTCGTTATATATATTTATTTATTTATTTATTTAGGCGCACAAAAAGTATTCTTGTAGCTTCATAAAATTACGTTTGAACCATTGATGTCACATGGACTATTTTGTCGATGTTCTTGGTACCTTTCTGGGCCTTGACCATGATAGGACCCTTGCTGTGTATGGAGGGTCAGAAAGCTCTCTGATTTCATCAAAAATATTGTAATTTGTGTTCTGAAGATTTATGAAGCTCTTACGGGTTTGGAACGAGATAAGGGTGAGTAATTAATGACAGAATGTTAATTTTTGGGGGAACCATCCCTTTAAGGACTGGCAACTGTATTCTGCTGCTGTGTCAATGTGGCCTAAATTTCCTTTCTGTTTTGGTGAAAGGAAATATCATTGTTGATGATGTGGTTGAAAATTCCCCCTAAGTGTTTCATGCCTCTGTGGTTACTCATGCTCAGTGTTGTAAGATGAAAAAGGATGAGGTCCTTCACTTCTGTCTTACTTTTGATAAAATCTCAAATGGGTCAGCCCAGTCCAAAATGAAGGCCTGCTATGACCTTATCATTTCTGCAAAGACCTGACATCAATAGAATTAATTTGACTAAACATTCTATTTCAGGACCACTTGCCTAGCAATAGCTCCTTGATCTCCCCTCCCCTAGTGCCTAAAGTAGGACTGTCCCTGACTAAAATTTTTTCTAGTTGAATAGTAGTCGACTAAATGTGCCAGTAGTTGACTAATCACATGTTTATATTAATCTAATTACTTAAATAGGCCTATATACTGTGGGTGGGGAACAAAACCATAATGAGCCTTTCATATAGCCTATTCTGCACTCCAGCACATGCATAAAATTGTCACGGGTGCCGGCGGAGAGATAAGGTGAGGACTCAAGTGCTGGAGAAATAATGATGGTTTATTGACAAAGAAAACAAAAACAGAACCAAAACCTCCTCGAGGGGAAAAACAGGCAGGTCAGGCAGAGAACACACACACACGATGAACACCACTGACATACACGACGAAACAGCAACGGGACTGCAAACACAAGGAC